>MU225770.1:2599676-2622362 GCA_018584345.1 Thuja plicata
GTCCCCTTTCAGAAAGACAAGACTGGAAGGATATTATTATCCAAGCTAAAAACACCATTGGTTATAAAGTTTCTGACTACAGACTTGATAAATCTTGGAAGGATCTCTCTAGCCTTGATAGAAGTCTATCTCCTCTTATGATCAAGTTGTAGTCTTGTTTCAGTGAAGTTAATCATCCTAACAAAATTGTGTGGAACCTCTCTGCTAATGGTGAATTTACGGCGGCCTCTGCCTGCTCTTTCTTCTTCTCCAAGGAAGCTAAGCCTCAGTGTGCAACTATCTGGTATAAAATCCTCACTCCAAAGATTAACTTTTTCTTTTGGATTCTTATCCAGAATAAGCCCCTTACCATTGATAATTTAGTTAAAAGAGGTTTCTGTCATGTTAATAGATGCTTTCTTTGTAATTAAAAAGCTGAATCCTGTGATCACCTCATGATCCACTATAGTTTTACTCGGAGAGTCTGGTCCTTGGTCTTTCAAAAATGGAATTTTTCTTGGTTCTTTCCTAACTCTTGGTAGGATTTTATCACTCAGTGGAGATGTCCTTTTGATAATGATCTTGCTAGAAACTTTTGGAATCTAATCCCACCTCATCTTTACTGGTGTATCTGGAAGGAAAGAAATAATAGAATCTTCAGAGAAAAATTTGCTAAACCTGAAATTATCTTCAACATAATGTCCAGAGCTATTAAGGAAAACTTTAGTAATGCAATAAATAATAGCAAGAGCAAGCTCCAGAATCTCATCCCAGATGTGGATTGGTCTACTTGGAATTTTCCTCTTCACAACTCTCAAGATTGCACCCTAAGAGATTCCTCAGTTTGGATTGCTCCTCCTATTGGTTGGGTAAAAGCTAATTTTGAAGGGGCCTCCAAAGGAAACCTGGGTGTCTTTGGGGGTGGGGGAATCATCAAAGATAGTTTTGGAAACTATTTAGGTGCCATTTTGGTCCCCTTGGGAATTCAGACTAATCATAGAGCAGAGGCCTTGGCTGCCCTCAATACTATCCTACTGGTGGAAGAAATGGGGTTCAAAAGAGTCTGGCTTGAAGGTGATTATTTAAATATTATAAATAATATTAAAGATATCAATACCCCCTCCTAGAATATCGATCATATTATCTCCAAAATTAAAACTATAGTCCAATCCTTTGAGATGTTCCATATATCTCATAATTATCAGGAGACCAATCAGGTTGCTGATTGTCTTGCCAATATTGGAGCCAAAAGCGAGGGGATTCAAAAATGGAAAGGTAATACTATGTGTAATGATGCGGTCTCCTCATTTATTAATTATGATAAAATCAAGCAAAAGGAAGGAATCATTAAAAGGAGCATTAATGATATCACTTAATTCTTCTTAGATTGGGGTGATCTCGAATGTCATTCAAAATAATGCTAAGTACATCTCCAAGATGCGGAATTATTCTCTCATTATGAAAGCCCAAAATTTAATGTGTGTCACAATCATCATTAGTAACTATTGCCAGTTTGCACATGTGAACAGGACCGTGAATCAGCTAAACAACCTTATTATGCTAAAGAACTGTCAAAATCATAACATTTCCTAGTCTATGAAAAAAGAGCAGGGAGAGTATTCGGCCATGGGTGGTGATCTCAAAAGAGAAGAGCCCGCGGAATGCAAGTGGAAGTAGGATAAGGAAGTATGGAGAATTTTGAAGAAAGGCCATGTTCACTGGTTTCTTCAGAGACTCCATGGTTTTGATAATGATGTCTCCAAAGCCTTTGCTGATGGCTAGGATAAGTGCACGGTGAATCTTGCTGGAAAATATTTTAGCCTCAGCCTCGAGCTCCTCTCAAAAATAATTGGTCTCCCGCTGGATGGTCTAAAGTATTCGAAAGAAGTTAAGGTTGGAACTACAACTTATAAAAAATTTCTTATCACTGACAAGGAGAGGGCTCTTCTGGTTAAAGGTAAGAAAGACTATGTTGACATGGATAATATTGATAAAATTTGGGGTTCTGTCATCAAGGTTATAATGGAGTATTTCACTCTTGAGGGGATATTTTCTAGGGTCTATAATTATCATTTTGACCTAGTTAATCACTTCAGACATGATTTAAAAATTTATTTTCCCTACTTTCTCCTCTATTTCTTAACCAGAGCATCACTGATTATAGAGTGAAGAACTTCCCTATTCTCCATGTTGGGCTCATTCGCCTTATTGCTGATTATGCTAGAGACTACATTCTCGACCCTATCCCTACCTAGTTCAAAAAAAGGAAGAATATCAAATTTCTATCTAGGAATCCAAAACCTAAGAAATAAATCTCCCTCTCTGAGTCGACCTCCTCTAAGCCTTTGGAAGGGTTGAAGAATGATAAGGACCCTCATGATGTCAAAGCCTCTATCTTTGATAAAAAGGTCCTTGAGCCCTCTGCTAGCCCTACCCTCTTGGAGCTTGAAGGTGTGAAGCTTATTCCCCAGGACATTGAGACTGAGGTTGTAATGAATACTCAGGTGGGTAGTAATGTTGTGTCTAATCCCACTACCCACACCCTTGAGGAGAAGGATTTGGAGGATCCTGAAATCAATAATGCCAAGGATAGTCCCTAGGATGGCCAGGATAATCAGAAAAGAGGGGAGAATCTTAACCCTGCTTTGGAGACTAATAATACTGAAGGTAAAGAGAATTCTGAGATTGAGGTTGAGGCTGATGACAAAAAAGTTAAAGAGACTAGTGCTAATCTTAATGATAGTAATGCTGAATACTCAGGGGATAATAGCTTTAGGGATCCAGGAGAGGAAAATCTAGACTCCCACGATTCCCCCAGCTCAGGGAAGGAGAACAAGGAGGAGGAAAGTGAGAGAATCCTTGATGGTAGTAAATCTCAGCCTCTTCAAAGTGAAATTAGAAAGATGGATTCACAGGTCAGAAGATCAATCATCATGGACCCCCTTGAGATTGCTAAAAACAAATCCATCTACAGTTATAACCTAGACAAAAGGGTGCAGAGCGATTTGGTTGAGCTTAAGAACATATGTATCAAACTGGATAATAAGAACTCTATCATCGAGGAAACCATTGAAAATATCAAGAAGGAGCATTCTCACAATGCTAATGCCTGTGTGCTTGATTACGGTTCTGATCTGGATGATAAAATTAAAAAAGAAGTTGAGATAGCCATGATACCTATCTAGGAGAAGATAAGAAGGAATAAGGAAATGCTAAAACATTTGCTTGGCCTAGTTAATATAGGTATGAAGTCTACTCTGGAGAATTTGAATACTCTAAGTAAAATTCTGGAAGGAAACAAAGATGCCTCCTTAAGTGATACAATTGACCTGACTGAACCTACCCAGCAGATGGGACCTGGTACCAGAACTAGGTCAAATACTAAGAAGAAGCACAAGGTTTATTATCAGGACATTCAGAGGCTGAAAGATAATGTTAAGACTATGCAGACTCAGCTGGAGGACTCCAAGAGCTTCTTGAAGACTATGTCTTGACCTCGGTGCTGGTGGTCTTTTTTCTCTATTTTTCTTCCAGTGTTTTTTTTCTTTTTGTTGTGTAGGTGCTTATTGCTAAATATGGGAGTTGTCCCTTTGTAGCCTACTCCTCTCTTTAGGGAAGCTAGTTGTTCTTTGGATCTTCATGTTTATCTCTCTTTCTCTTTTTGTAATAGGGTTCTGGGACCCCTTCAAAACCTATTTTTACCGTAATCAAAAACTTTTACATTTTGTGCATTTTTGCAACTCTAGTGACCAAATTTGGTCAAGATGTTATTGAGATGATCCCAGGTGGATCCAAACACTAAAAACCCAAAAAAAACCTAATTCTAGGGTTTGGGATAATAATTGACTCATAGTGACCCAAGGTCTTATATTGTGCCAATCTTGGGGTATGGACTTACATGGTGACCCAATGACTAACCCTAGTGTGATTATGTTTGTAAAGGCCTCTTAGGACCTTCAATGAACCCCTAGGGTCCATAGGAGCATGTGGTTTAGTTTGGGTGCTCCTGTACCATACTCCCCATGAGATGAGAACTCAAGTTCCCACTTGAGGATAGTTGAGCAACAGTGGTGCCATGTTGTTTGATCTGGTCTTCAGACATCTAGGTAGCATCTATGGAGGGAAGACCTTTCCATTTAACTAAGTACTACATGTACTTGTTCTTTCTTGTCTGCTTCAAGACTTTGGTGTCCAAAATGGATTCTAATTACAGTGGCTTGCTTGGTGAGATATTGGTGACATAGTCTTCATCATTCAAAATTTTTTGTATGCTTTGATCATTTGGTTGATCTGTTGTGCCCTTATAGGGAGTAAGGTCTGCAACATTGAATATTGGATAAATTTTCAATGTGGGAGGAAGAGAGATCTCATATGCATTCTCACCCATTGTGTTAAGGATATTGTATGGTCCAACTTTTTCCATGTGAAGCTTCGAATATCTACCCTTAGGTAGTCTCTCTTTCCTCAAGAATGCCCATACCTTGTCTCCAACTTTGAAGTGGATTTCCCTTCTTCTTTTGTCTGCATGTTCCTTGTATTTCAAAGTTGATCTTTGTAGTGTTTCTTTCACCTCATGCTGCACCTTTGTTATAAGTTCTACTAGTTCTTATCCTTGAGCACTAATTTTGAAATCAGATGGAAGTTCTACTAGATCCAATGGTCCTTTGGGGTGAAGGCCATATACTTCTTGGAAGGGGGTCTCACCTGTTGACCTGTTCATAGAATCATTGAAAGCAAACTCTTCTTGGGGAAAGAGCACATCCCAACTCTGAGCATACTATTTGTTTAGGCATCTTAGGAGATTTCCTAAGGATTTGTTTACTACCTCATTCTGTCCATTCATTTGTGGATGATAGGTAGAGTTGTAGGTTAGATTAGTGCCAAGTTTCTTAAAAAGTGTCCTCCAAAAGTGGCCTTGAAACTTCACATCCCTGTTAGATATAATTGTTTGAGGAAAACCATGGATCCTAACTACCTCTTTAAAGAAAATATGTACAATACAAGAAGCATCATTTGTGCTTTTACATGGTACAAAATGAACCATTTTACTAAACCTATCCACTATCACAAAAACACTATCAAAACCTTGCTTTATTCTAGGCAACCCCATGATAAAATCCATGGAGATTGACTCCCATGGTCTAGAGGGGATTGGTAAAGGTTGATATAACCCTTTATTTGTTTACACACCTTTTGCATGCTGACAGATGGTGCAAGTTTCAATGAACTTCTTGACATCATTGTTCATCCTTGGCCAAAAATAACTTCTTTTCACCATGTCTTCAGTCTTGTCGATGCCAAAGTGTCCTCCTAGTCCACCATAGTGCTTTTCTCTTATTATATTTTTTCTCATGGAACATTTGGGGATGCATAGTTGAGCTCCTTTGAATAGGAGTCCATTTTGAATCAAATATTTAGAAAAATCAGTATGGTATCTTCCAACCATCTCTGTACAAACCTAAAAAATCTCTGCAAAATCAAGGTCATCATGGTATAGATGTTTAAGGGAATCAATTCACAAACTTTGGAGTTGGATCTCTTCAACTAGACCCACTCTTCTACTGAGTGCATCAACAACTTTTTTTGCTACACCCTTCTTATGTTTGATGTTGAAAGTATATGCCTGCAACTGTTCTACCCATTTGAAATATATGACAGAGAGGTTCTCTTGTGAATTTAGAAAACTCAATGCATGATTGTTAGTGTATACTACAAACTCTTTGGGGATTAGGTAGTGCCTCCATTTATTGAGGGCTTGGACCATGGCATAGAGTTACAAGTCATAGGTTGAGTACTTCCTTTTATCCTCATTTAATGTCTCTGAGAAGAAGGCAATTGGTTTACCTTCTTGGCTGAGGACTGCACCTATTGCCAAGTTACTTGCATCTGTCTCCACTGTGAAGACCTTGTTGAAATCAGGGAGAGTCAAGATAGGATACTGAGAGACTCTATTCTTCAAGTATTGAAATGCATCATTGGCTTCTTTTTTCCAAGCAAACTTGTTCTTTCTACCTCCTTTAATGGTGTCAAGTATTGGTGAACACACATGACTAAATTTTTTAATAAACTTCCTATAGAAGATGGCCAATCCATGGAAACTTCTTACATCACCTTGGTTCTTGGGTGGAGGCCAAGTAACTATGGCTTCAACATTCTCTGGATCCATTTTGAGGGTTCCCTGTGAGATCACAAATCCAAGGAACACAAGTTTCTTCTTCATAAACATGCACTTTTCCAAGTTGATCACCAACTTACGCTGATGAAGTCTTCTTAGGACCTGTTCTACATGATTAAGATGTTCTTCTTTGCTATGACTGAATATCAATATGTCATCAAGATAAATAACAACAAATTTACCAATGAAATCAATGAATATCTCATTCATAAGCCTCATAAAATTACTAGGGGCATTTCTTAGCCCAAAGGGCATTACTAACCATTCAAACAAACCTTCAATGGTCTTGATTGTTGTTTTCCATTCATCTCTTGGTTTGGTTCTGATTTGATGGTAGCCAGACTTCAAGTCTATCTTGGTGAAGTAGCAAGCACCTCCTAGTTGATCCAATAGATCCTCAATCCTTGGCATGGGGAATCTATATCTTATAGTGATCTTGTTTAGGGCCCTACTGTCAATACACAACCTCCATTTTCCATCCTTTTTGGGTGCCAAAACTGATGGAACTGCACATGGACTAAGACTTTTTTGAATGAGCCCTTTTTCTAGCAGTTCATTTACTTGTTTTGCAATCCCTGCATGCTGTAATGGTGTCATCTTGTATGGGGCCTTGTTAGGCAAGGATGAACTAGGTATCAGGTCAATTTGGTGACTGATATCTCTCAAGGGAGGGAGGGTTGTGGGCTGGTCACTAACAGTGACATCTCTGTATTTTCTAAGCAAATCCTTATCTTCATTTGGTATAGGATCATCCTTTTTAGATCTAACATTACCCTTAGGTTTGGATATTAATACATATGCTTTAGTTTCAGATTCTTTCAACACTTTTAATATTTTTTTCTCCCCCATGGCTATGACAGTTGGTTCTTTCTCAGTCTTGTTATCTGGCAGGGGCTTCAAGGTGAATGTTTTTCCATCCTTGGTGATAGAGTAGGTATTTCTCCTATAGTGGTGTGTGGCATCAACATCATATTGCCAAGGTCTGCCTAAAAGAATGTGGGAGGCATCCATCTCCACAACATCACAAAGAGCTCTGTCTTTGAAATTAGAGATTGAAAACTCTATCCATGCTTGTTCAGTGACTAAATTTTGTTGACCCTTTGTTAACCAAGATACATGGTAAGGAGAAGGATTGGGTTTCTTAGGGAGGTTTAACTTTTGTACCATTTCACAAGAAACAAGATTTTTAGTTGAGCCAGAATCAATAAGTAATTGACATACCTTTCCATTGCATTTGATCTTTGTTCGGAAGAGATTCTTTCTTTGTGGAGGTTCTTGGCTTTGTGGTAGTTGGAGGAAGACTTGTCTCATCATCAAACATTGTCCTTCCTCTGGTTCTAAGTCCATTTTATTTGAATTGTCTTCTTGCTTGTCCTCTTGGATGATTTGTGCTCTCCTTTCTCCATGATTGTTATTGTTCCTCTTTTCAGGGCACTTGCCTGCATGATGTCTCAATTGCTTGCAATAGTAGCACCTCAATGGTCCATTTCCTCTACCATTATTTGTTCTTCCCCTATTGAAGGGCCTTCTCCCTCTATAGTTACCTCTGGATTTTGTATCAGTGTTCTCTTTGTCTCCTTTGTTAGGGGTCCTGTTGCCATTACCACTGTATTGTCCTCTATTCCAAGAGGTTCCTCTTCCTTTGAAATTATTCCCACTGTCATTAGTCTTTCCCTTTCTAAAATCCTGCTTTCTCTTCCACTTTTCCTCTACCTTGAGTTCCATTTGATAGCACTTGTTCATTAAGGTGGGGCAATGCAGGCTGAGTTCCTCTTGAATGGATACCATATACCTTGGCAACTTTTCTTCTTCATCTTCTGCCACATTTATCTTTCACATAATTTTAGGAACTCCTCGGTGTATGAACCCACATCCATGTCCTTTTTCTTTAGTCTTTGCTTCTTCCTATGGATTTTTACCCCATAGTCTTCAGGCACATAGGTCTCCTTGACTAGTGCAATCATCATATTCCATGAAGAGATCATGTTCTTCCCATTCTTCACCCTCTCTGTTTGGATGAAGTTCCACCAAGTTAGGGCTGCTCCCTTCTACTTGGATCTTTCTATTTTTACTCTTTGCTTCTTAGGGATGTCCTCACACTCAAAAAAATTTGTTAGGGCCTCTATCCAATCTAATGCCAAGTTTGCATTCATTATTCCATTAAAAGTTGGCAAATCCAACTTCTCATCCATGGTTCTTCTTCCCATAGACTTCAAGGAATCTATGAAAGGTCTTTGTTCTGCAAGAAGATTCACATCCTGATCAAGGTTGTCACCCTCTGAATCACTCCCTTCTTCACCACCAGAAGTGTCTCCCTTGCCCCTCTCTACCTTGTTTTCCAACTCTTGGATTCTTCTTGTCCATGCTGCATTTTCTGCCCTTTATTCTCTTACCATCTTTGTTAACTCAATTTTTGTGACTCTTGAAGGAATATCCTCATCCTTAGGAGCAGACATAGCTCTGATACCACTTGATGCAAAGTGGGCAACTAGAAGCTTGGCAAAGGTCTCTCAATAGGGCAAGGTACCCTTGGTTGTTGTCTTTGTGATGTTCACAAGGCTTCACACTTATCACAAGTGTGGTGGAGGGAATTGATTAAGGTTCTCACAACCACAAAACCCCAAGGGTAACCTAATCTCTAGGTTTATCAAATCCTTCAATACCAACTATCTAGGTTGGTCTCACAAGCCAATGACCCTCAATCACAAGAATACCCCCAAAATGACATATAGGACTAGGGGAGACCTATACATGTAGATTTGGTCTACTTATGTCCCTACTTCTTAGTTCCAATGGTTCTTTCACTCAAAGGCAACCCATACCCCATAGTTACTTCACAAACCTAGGCTTTTGCTTGTAGCCTTTTTCAGAGGGAATTTTGATCTCATCTGAGATTTCTCCACACAACCATATGAACAAATTAGGGTTTTAGATGCCCTTTATGGCCAAAGGCTTTGGACTTGAGCCTTGGAACTTGGAATTGAAAAGAAGACAGAATGGTGACCCAAATTGCTCTACCAATTAGCCCTAATTAGGCCTCTAGTTACACTACAAGTACCCTTTGGATACATCCAATTCCCAAAATGAATATTGGATCATGTGAGGGGATGCACAAATTTCTTCTCCTCTGACTTAGAGCCTCTGATCAATCCCAAGACAAAAGTTACGACTGCTGTCCTAAATCAGGATTGGTGTATACATGTGCATATACACCTAGGGAATCAAATCTTTCCCACTTCCTTGAAACTTGAGAACCCTATCTTGAAAAATATCAAAGAGAATCCTAAGAACATGCTTTCCACCAAGTTCCATTAGATTCCCATGGTGGAAAGTGGAAATACACTTGATTCTTCTCGAAACCCTGAATTAGGGCCTACAATTCAGGCAGTGACTTTGTAAATTCAATATCTAATAACCTACAATCGATCAAGGCATGAAACCAAAGAAAAAAGGAAGAAGATTCAAACTTCCATCTTCCTGTGTCAGATTCACATGCTCCTCTAGCCGTACCTATCCATACCCGATGACTGTTTCCTTCAGAATGCAAGAAAATGGTTTATTTTTATTGATTTCAAATAACAACTTACATGATCATCCTACCACCCACCTGAAAGGGCTATTGTAGGCACTCTCAATGGTTACATGACAAGTTTGAACTGACTTGACCATTTGGGAGTTGGTTTTTGAAAAGTTGTTAAGTTTGCTCAAAAGTTGCTTGACAACTTTTGAGCAACTTTTACATTTTGTGCATTTTTGCAACTCTAGTGACCAAATTTAGTCAAGATGTTATTGAGATGATCCCTAGTGGATCAAAACACTAAAAAATCAAAAACAACCTAATTCTAGGGTTTGGGATCATAATTGACTCATAGTGACCCAAGGGCTTATATTGTGCCAATCGTGGGGTATGGTCTTACATGGTGACCCAATGACTAACCCTAGTGTGTTTATGTTTGTAAAGGCCTCTTAGGACCTTGAATGAGCCCCTGGGGTCCATAGGAGCATGTGGTTTAGTTTGGGTGCTCCTACACCAGGAAGTATGCACAAACAAAAAAGAGAAACATTTGTATGTAGATGTTATAATTTTAATGGAAGAAATAATGTATCCACTGTTGTATAGTTTTCTTAAATAGTTTGATGCATTCTACTGCTTTTATAAAATCTAGATAAGAGAAATTTTATCATTTATATTGTTCTCCTGGTATTTGAAGATGAGAAAATTATTCATAGTTGTTTTGAAAATTATATAAAGAAAGTCATGTATTTTCTATTAACAATGATAGACTAAAGTTCTTATTTAAAAAAAAAGGATTCATATAGATCTGATTCTTGTTTAAAAAATATTGAAATGCAAAATATTAAATGCTTGTAGTATGTACACTTGAAAAAAAAAGTATATATATGTATATGTGTGTGTGTGTGTGTGTGTCTATGTTGAAGACAATTATTCAATTGTGTATTGTCATTGATGTTACACATGTATTTACACTTATATATATATATATATATATATATATATGTTGAAGACAATTATTCAATTGTGTATTGTCATTGATGTTACACATGTATTTACACTTATATAATGATGTTACACAAATGTCTACATTAAGACCGAGCACAATTGGTGAGCAGAATAAGTTATTTAGTGTTGACCGAGTTCATTCGGGCATTGAAGGAAGTTCAGTGTTGATCGAGTCACTTGGGCATTTCAGTCTTGGTCGGGCATTCAGTGGCAGCCGACTAACAGTGATTTATATTCTATAATTAATTAGATATATGAGGTCGACTGAATTGTGATTTATTATTACAATTATATTCAAGCCGACTTGATAGGGATTACCATATAAATGAAAGGTCAAGTTTGGATTGAATGTGTCTAAGGTGAAAGCTGTGCGTGGGATAATGGGTGGTTACAAAAGCAAGAAGAGAAATTAAGTAGAAGTGTGGAATTCTGTGATATGAAGAGTGAAGGAGAAATCAGATAGGATTCTGACTAAATACTAATCACTTGGATCTGCAGTGGAACATTTGATCAGCAAGGATCCAGTTATAATCAGAATAGAGATTTGAATCAGCAAAGACAGTTGCTTACACATATAGGTATATTCATTGTTACTTTGTAACAATTGTACCAGTGATTTAAAATTTCTTAACATAGTAGACTTAACAGTATTTTTTTAAATCCCCTCACAAGGTAGCATTTCTATGTTGAAGTGTTGAAGACCTCTAACAAGGCCACTCCTCACAGGGTGATTAAATCCTTTAACAAGGTCACACCTAACAGTGTGTTATTATAACCTTTTGTATGAAAAATAGATGTGCAACTACTAAATGAGATATTAATCAATGCAATTAACAAATCAATCTAAATGCAAACACAATGAAGATTACAAGTTTAAATGAAGCAAAACAATAAAGTTACCTTCACCTACCCAATGCAGCTTGTCTCCATTGCCCTCCTAGCTTTGGTTTCTTGAATGTATGTTGAGCCCTCAAATTTCCAAATGAATCCCTTTTGTTCAAGATGCTACCAAAGTGTGGAGATTATATGAATGAATGCAAAATGGTCTAAAACCTTAATTATGAAAATGGATGATGGAATGCTTGTGAAAATTCTTGATTGCTTGAAATGGATGCTTGGATGCTTGTGAAAATGGTTGATTCCTTGAATTCTTGGACGCTTGGATGCTTGATCACTTGAATGCTTGAATTACTATTGCTTGAATGCTTGATAGTACTAGATCACAAAGGGGAAATGAGGCTCCTTTTATAGGGTTTTGGAGGACCTAAGCCTAGGTGGCACAATCCTAGGGTGGAGAATGAAAGGTGGAAGATCCTAGGGTTGTTATTGACTTGGTTGAAGGGGTTGAGAGAAAAGGGAATATAGTTGGGATGTGAGAGAAAGAATAGGGAAGACGTTCCTCCTATATTGACATAAGGGAGAAGAAGATGGAAGGGAAAGACACATGTCAAGTGTCTCACAAAGACCATGGAGAGGAAAGGGGAAGGACTTCTTCCTCATGAGAACTCTTGGCACAAGTGTCCCATGAGTCATCTTGGACTCTTAGAGGTGGCTTGAGAAGCTCCTTAAGAATAGGAATTACCTCTTGACTCGGTGTAGGAGAAGACATGTGGTCATGAGACCAAGTCTTATAAGGCCACATAGCCCTTAATAATAGGACATGTGTGGGTGAGGATAATGATTAATTATTAATTAATAATAATTAATTACTTTAGCCAAGATGATGTGTAAGGTGACTAGGTTTATGAGGTGGACTAAGGGACTTAGTCATATTTAGTGATTGTGTATTTAATTAAATCACTTATAATAGAACTAATTATGAAGACCTAGGATAAGAAGAATAGGCTATAGTGAATTTATCTAATAAATAAAATAATTTATTAAATAAATAGAAGAAATAAACATTAATTAAATAATAAATATTTAATCAATTCATCAAGTCAACATTAATTAAATAATAAATATTTAATTAATTGATTAATTAATGAAGCCATTTTTTAGTGTATATATTTTACCCCTCTTTGAAATAGTGTGCTTGTCACATTTTTTCAAAGAAAAATCAAGCTATCTACCCCAGACTATGTTTGCCGAGAATGACCTTTGCATGCCCCCTCGAGAGATTGATTGAATTTTTTTTTTTTGATATTTATGTATTTTAGTTTTTTTGTTCATTTCCGAAGGGTTCAATCAATCTCACGAAAAGAAGTAGAAGAAATTGGGTTTGAAAAATGAGGTGAGACGGAGTGCTAGTGATAGGTAGGGTCCACAAGTAAGAAAAATGGGTCCACAGGCTATATAAAGGGTCAAAAGGGTCCACAATAAGCTCATTGTGTACACTTGTCATTTGGAGATTGGAGGCTTGGAGAGTGAAGAGTAGAGATGCAAAGATGTCATTCCCACTTCTTGATCACTATTTCGAGCGAGTTAGACGCTTCTAGAGACCGCTAGATTCTGGAGAGCCAGTGAGTGGTTGATCCTGATCTTGTAATTTGATTCAATCATGCTTTCTAGATAGATTTGTAGCACATTTTTAGGGTAGATTGAATTGTAGGTAGGATAGAAAATCTTTTGTTTTTTGCCCGGAAAATGTATGTGCAGTTTCGGCGCATCAATGTGCAGCTTTAATAGATAAATGCGAAAAAACTATGCATTTGTTTAGGGGTTCTATGCATTCATCAGAGAGGCCCTCTGATTCTATGCATGTGTTCCAAAAATCAGCGCATATGTTATATCTGCGCATTAGTCCAGTTAATCTGCGCAAATACTCTACTGTGCTGTGCATACATGCAAAGCTGTGCAAACATAGAAAAATATTGCGCATTCATAGCAAGTTATGGTCTAACCATATAAAAAAAAGTTAGATTAGGTCAAACTGTCATAGCGATAGGTCGATAAGATCTAGTTCCTATTGGATAGTGATTATCGTTGATGTCAAGATAGGCAACATTGTAGCATGGTCGCTAGTAAACCGTCTTGTTTGATAAATAATTGATAGAATTATCGTCTGATACATGTGATAAACATGTGTTGGATAGATAGGATAGATAGATAGATCTGTGTGATTGATAGCTAATAGTTTGATTTGGTTTGATATTGATAGGAGGATATTACCGATGTACTGATGTCATGAGAGAGATATCCTGTGACTCATAGTTTGAGGCCAACATTGTCAGAGACTGATAGAGTCCTGAATGGAGCGATTAGCCTATATCATGTGATTTATACACCCGAGATTCAGGTGAATCTAGGTATGTTGATGGCCCTAGCAAAGAGATGGCACTCAGAGATGAGTACCTTTCATCTACCTACTGGTGAGATGACCGTGACATTGGAGGATGTATATTGCATCCTTCGACTACCTATCACTAGCGAGATAGTTCATTATGATCGACATGGTGGATTAGCTCAGTGCAGAGAGGTGTTCGGTGATGATGATATAGATGACGTCAAGATCAATTGGGAGGATATGGTGGTGTTATATGAGCTGCTACCTATCATGTTAGCCAGCGTGTTGGAGGATACATGTGCCTCGATCAGAGATCTCATGGGTTCATAGTCAGATGGGGCAAGACACTTCAGAGGATGATGGATGAGGGGACCCATTTTTCTTTGGGTGTGTGCCTTCTAGCACACTTATATCATGATCTTCACTAGGTGGTGTACCATGGCAGTGCATCATTATCCGTAGGGGTTACACTTCTCCATGTGTGGGCATGGGAGCATATGGCCATCACATGGCCGATGGCACTCAGATTTTGAGGGGGTGGACAGCCCTATATATTCCTTTATGCATCTGTTTAGTCTCAGCGTAAGCTGGGACAGTTAGAGTTCTGGAGGTACACATTTGACATGATAGATACAGTGATCTAGAGACCCTACCTAGGGTGTGAAGTGTGGGATGATGAGTGTCAACTCGGGTACTATTTTGAGACACGATGGTTGATAGGGAGGACTCCCTTCATCATAGAAAGATAGGTGGTTAGCAGGGTACTTTGGCAGTTTGACCATATACAGGGGATGCCACATGGGACCACAGAGTTTTCCTGGACCTTCCAGGAGAGACAAGACTGGGGGCCCATGATACCATTTGAGATAGCGAGACAGTAATTTTTGGACATGCCATTTTAGGCATGGTCGATGAGACAGGGGGTCATAGACCTAGGGATGATGGCTGAGTTTAAGAGATATATGAGGGATCACCCTTTCCTGAGACTTACAGATCTAGCTGAGAGGCCTCCACAAAGAGAGCCAGGAGACAGAGGCTGAGGATGAGGATGAGGCCATGGTGGAGGTAGAGGGGATGATGATGACAGAGGAGATGATGGTGGCGATGCTCCGCAGAGAGGGAGAGGGAGAGGGGGTCCTATGATGAGAGGTGTAGGTATACGTCCACAGGGTATGATGCCTCCACCTGATATACAGAGATAGCCATGGCCTACTGCACAGAGGGATCCCCTCATATAGGCACAGGTACACATACAGGAGGCAGCGCAGGCACCAGATTAGCCTATGCATGACATTGGTGATGATGTACAGATGCTTGATGCATAGGATGTATAGGTACAGGCTGATGAGGCACAAGATATTGGGGTTCATGACCCCTACTTACATAGAGCAGCAGCAGAGGAGGAGGAGATTGATGTAGCTGCAGTGCTAGCTAGGCTAGCAATGCTATAGTTATAGGCTGACCGTGTCCCCAGACTAGAGAGACAGGTGGAGATATTAGAGGGGGAGGTTGTAGAGGCTAGACAGGAGTGAGATACCACCATAGAGTGGCTCAGGGAGGCGGAGACACTGTTATATGAGTTGGAGGCCACAGAGACATTAGGGCCACATGCAGACAGTTTACGACTCATGATGAGGGCTGGTAGAGAGATCACCTACTGGAGGGAGGCCTACAGATAGGTGGTTCCTTGGGATCAGTGGATTGGTAGCTTCAGGGAGAGCTCTTATGGGGTCAGGACAATAGCTCCTCAGAGATAGGGATCAGTTAGTGCTGGCACTTCATCACATCCACCCAGACCACCACCAAGTTTAGGTGATCCATCAAGATCAAAGTCATTGATTGCAGCACACAGACAATGACAAACAAAGTTTGGAGGCAGTGGGTCTTAGATTTTTTGATATACACTGTGTACTTATGTTATAGCTCCATTGTATCATATTTTTGTATCTTTATTGTAGACTTGATGGACACTTTTGGACACATTGTTATATTATGTTATATCATTGGACATTTTGGATATATTGTTTTTATGGACTCTTGATGATGGACTTTCTATATGATATGATTCTATGATGCTTACTTTCTATGATGCATTTTTTATGATGAGTTATATATGTGGATACTAACATATGCAGGATATGATGACTGATTTTATTTATACATTGTATTGTACGACTTAGTAATGACTATGTTTTATTTCTATGTGGATGCAAAATTATCATGATTATTCTCATAATGCCTAATGTCAAATGGATGCATTGTGACTAATATAAATGGATAATGAATAATGATAATGAACTTAATGGAAGACAAAATGATAATAAATGAATGAACGATATGTAATAATGATATAAAATAGAATGTATAATAATGGTAAATAATGAAATGACCTAAATTGTGATGAAATGACATGTATGACAAATGCAATGAATTTGGGACAGACATGCAAATATAAATGTGTATATGTAAATGAACAACCTTTAAAACTAACGATGCACTATGAACTATGACAAATGCTATTATTTTTGTTTATCCAAAATGTCCTCAATTTTTAAACAACCATGCATCGGACACAAGAAGAAATAGACAAAGGGAACAAGGTGACCTAACAAGATATCCTACAAAATCTTATAACAGGAGCACTTCAATGAGCTATTTTAAAATGCAATGCAAAATCATATGCAAAAATGAGTATCTCCACAACTTCAGTAACCATCTTAAAACTTCATAAATTTTGGAATTTGATATTCGTCATTGAGCTCATTATGTTGCAAGAAAATACAAGCATCATGGTATAATTAAACCAAAATGACTTGAGCACTTCTTGCATGGAGTTTAATATAGCAAACTTGACAAGCATCTAGGTATAATTGAACCAAGATGACCTGAGTTTCGTTTGCACAACAAACAAGGAATATCCCCCTCCTTCATCGGGGAACAAATATTTGGAATCGAGGTATGTGTGGCAGATCATCGTTAATAGCATTCGTGTACCAACATAATTGATAATGTTGATCATGCTTATGGAACAGATGAAGGCTCTTATGCATAGACACCCCAATTATTTATTCCTTCGACTTCGTTGGAAAATACCCCACAAACAGCAATCAAAGAAAATATCATGTTCCATCCCGGCTATCCTAATCAATGACATATTTAGATTTTTTAAGCTCATGTCAAAGATATCCTGGAATAGCATAGGAAACATGATGAAAAATGAAATTCTGATATGAATGAACAATCTTATAACAAATCATCCTAACATGCCTATCATGAATATACATTTCTTTGCCAAAAGATAGTGTTGAGTTTTGTTTGATCAGTTTGGTTGATAATGATGTTTTTTCAAATGTATAGATAACAGTCATAGTTCAAAAGATATGTCACAGGTTATGGATCATGAATAGAATAGCATCATGTAATAACTGTTGATTGTGTTTGCTTGTCTAGTAAAAAATACTCCGTTTTGTCCTTTTAGAGTCGTGACTGTCGCAGATCCACTTCCCAAGAACTAGGTCGAGGACATGCCCCCAACTAGGTGATGGAATAACTTATTATGGGTGAAGAAAGACACACTAGACTAGGGTGAAGACTAAGACAGTAGACCAACCTATGATGGGGTTTTATTGGGGATTTATACAAATGGGTAGTAATTACAGATTGGCCATTTTATTATGATATGTACAAGGCAAAAAGTGACTATGGGAGCCATGTTATTATGGTTATATACAGATGGGACAAGATGCTAGAAGAATCCTAATAGAAGGAGGAGCTAGCTTGTCACAAATGGCGCTTGTTTCCAGGTTTTCACCACGTGCTTTTATTGTAATTTTCTCTTGATTTTTTTTTCTTTTCTATTTTTTTTTATTTTTTTATTTTTTATCCCTTGCACTGGGATCTCATGCATAAAACTTCTTTAGGTGCATGTTGTTAAGAGGCTCATCCAAGGGATCACTCGTAGATGTTGACAACTGATAGGCTCCAGAACCATAGGTGGTTGTAATCACAAAAGGACCCAACCAATTGGGCTCAAACTTGCCCTTCTTCTCATGATGCTGCTGATTTTTGGGATTCTCTCGAAGGACTAGATCACCCACCTAAAGTCTCTGGGTTTCACTTTACTATTATACTGACAAGACATCCTTTGCTAATAGACTTTTAAGTGCTCAATGGCTCATTGATGGTGCTCATCCATCAATTCTAATTTAGTTAGTCGTGCAACTCTATACTCTTCATCTGGAATCAAATCTTTCAAGGACACTCGAAGAGAAGGTAACTCGACCTGAAGGGGTAGGACAACTTCAGATCCATAAAAAAGGGAATATGGCATGGCCTCAGTTGGAGTATGGATGGAAGTATGATAGGCCCAGAGGGTAGGATTCAACTGGACATGCCAGTCACGACCAGCGTCATTGACAGTCTTTTGAAGGATTTTGACAATAGTTTTATTAGACACCTCAGCTTGGCCATTACCCTGAGGATAATAGATAGTGGAATAATGGTGGGTAATATGGAATTTGGTGCATAATTCATCGATATCTTGATTTTGAAACTATTTCCCATGATGTATAATGAGATTCATAGGGATGCCATATTTACAAATGATGTAGTTAAGGATAAACATAGCAACTTGTTTGCTTGTGGCAGTGATCAAGGGAACAACTTCGATATATTTGGTAAAATGCTCAGTGGTAGTTATAATGTACTTATGGCCATTGGAAGATGGAGGGTGAATTGCACCCACAAGGTCGAGTCCCCACTGACTGAATGGCAATGTAGATGTAACACAATGTAGTTGTTGTGCCGGTGCGTGAATAAGATTTCCATGAATTTGACACTTCTTGCATTTTCGAGCAAAGTGAAAAGAATCTGTTTCCATAGTAGGCCAATAGTAACCCATACGGATGATCTTCTTAGCCAAGGAAGGACCACTTGAATTTTTTCCACATATACCCTCATGTACGTATTATAAGGCAATTTGAGCTTCAGAATGTTCAAGGCATCGTAATAGAGTACCGTCAAGACCTCACCGATACAGGGTGTCGGATATTAGGAGATAGCGGGAGGTTTGGCAGAGAAAGGTTCACTTCTGATTTCTAGATAGGTTAGGGGGAAGGATATTGTCTTTTAGATAGGAATATATTTTTCCATAGGTAGGGGAATCTTGTCCGATAATATGATATATGATCCGTGTATTAGGATCATCGTACGCAGGATAAATCAAGGATTCCACTAAGAACTCAAAATGGGCTTTTGTATCCTCTGCATTAAACAAAGAAGCAATTGTCACCATAGCATCTATAGCCTTCTTTTCTTGCCTTGGAATCTACTCAAAGGTGATGATTGAAAAATATTTCTTAAATTCATCTACCATGTGTTTATATGGTAACAACTTGTCATCCTTAGTCTGATATTCATCATTAACCTGATTGATTATTAGCTGGGAGTCTCCGTAGGCATTCAATTCAGTCACATTCCATTGTAGAACCATTTTCAACCTGATCATCAGTGCTTCATACTTAGTGACATTATTGGTACAAGGAAAAAGAAACTTATAGGACTTTGGTATGGTATATCCTTGTGGCATAACAAATCAGACGCCAGCTCCTGAACCATGCTAAGTATAGGATCCATCAAAATATAGCCTCTAGGTTTGTGTAGATAATGTTAGGATGTGTGCATCTAGAAACTCTGTTTGTATAGGATAATCATCCGTTAATGGTGCCTCAGCCAATTGATCAGCAATTACTTTCCCTTTAATAGCCTTCCTTTCCACATATTCAATGTCAAATTCACTAAGTAACATGACCCAATTAGCCAACCTTCCTGTTAATGCAGTCTTGCTCAAAAGATACTTCAAAGGATCAATCTTTGCAATGAGCCTGATAGAGTGAGACAACATGTAATGTCACCATTTTTGTGAAGCAAAGCCCACTGCTAGACATGCATGCTCAATTGGTGAATAATTGAGTTCGTATCCAATAAGAGTGAGATTGATATAATAGATAGCTTTCTCTTTTCCCTCTTGATCTTGTTGGGCCAACAGAGCACCAAGTGAGACTTATGTACCTGAAATATAAAGCAAGAGTGGCTTCTCCAGAATTGGTGACATAAGAGTGGGAGGAGTGGCTAAGTATTGTTTGATCTTAGTAAAAGCTGCTTCACACTTATCATCCCATTTGAATAATATGTTTTTATGTAACAGATGTTGAAAAGGATGACTTCTGTCGGCTAATTGTGAGACAAATATTCTGATTGACTGAAGGCACCCTTGTAGAGATCTCAACTGACTGATATTTGTTGGTGAATCCATTTCCATGATTGCCTTGACCTTTTCTAGATCCACCTCTAGTCCCTTAGCTAAAATAATGTATCCTAATAGTTTGCCCGATGTAACCCCGAATGCATACTTCTTGGGATTTAATCTTATTTGATACTTTTCCATATGGGTAAATATCCTATCCAACACTCTTAGATGACCTTCTCTGTCCTTGGATTTGGCTAAGATATCATCAACACAATCTTCCATTATAGTATGCATCATGTCATGAAATATTATTTCCATAGCTCGTTGATAAGTAGCACCAACATTTTTAAGCCCAAAAGGCATCACATTCCAGTAGTACGTGGCCAAAGGACATGTAAAAGTAGTCTTTTCTTGATCTTCTAGTGCAATCTTAATCTGGTTATAACCAAAAAATCCATCCATTAAGGATAACATCTCATGCCCAGCTGTTAAATGAACTATAATGTCAATATTCGGCAGAGGAAAATCATCTTTAGGACAAGCTTTGTTAAGATCTCAAAAATCTATACAAATCCTGATGGACTTATCTGGCTTGGATACCGGTACAATATTTGATATCCAATCAGCATAATCAATAGCTCGGATGAAACCCACATCCAACAATTTCTTCAATTCTGCTTTAACCATGAGTGCAATGTGAGGATGCATCTTCCTAAGCTTCTTCTTTACAGGCTTGACCCCAAGTGTAATAGATAAATGGTGCATAATAAGATGTGGATCTAACCCAGGCATATCAGCATAAGACCAAGCAATATTGATCTGTCTCTTTTTGAAAAACTGTGAAAAGGCATCTTTTTCGATCTCTTTTAAGGATGCAGCTATCTTCAGAATGTGTGGTGACTCCTATGTGCCAATGTTAAGAGGCAATGTTGGCTCAATAAGTATAGAAGACTGTTCTTGATGCATAGAGTTGGGGAGAGTGTCAATCCTTCCATCTTTAGGTGCCTCAAAGAGGTTTCCACCCTCAGATACGTCTTTTCTTTTTCCTTTTTTAGGATCTAACACTGCCACTGAGTGGTTTTCACCGTTAGATCGATTTATTATTTTCATATTTTTACGACTGAAAGGATTGCCACCCTCTCTGAAGTAAGCCATGTCATTGAGTTCTATAGGGAATCTTGATTTATGACCACCTGATAGTAGATGATCTATAATTCTGAGATAGTCAATAATAACATCATCATTATGGAAAATATCAAGTTCGGGGTAATTCAGGGAATCCCAGGTGATAAGTTCAAGGTGGATAAGGGGTATTGGATCATTTGGTTTGGTCTCAAAGGATGAAATGGTATTTATAGAAAAGTTCTGAAAGTTTATGATTGTATCGGAAAGGTCTATTTCCATACTCTCATCCGAATCATCTATCTTAGGATAACTCTCACTTTCCTCACAACTTCCAAGAGTAGTATTAGGTGGATCTAATCCTAGTGGTTCTATCCTTGGACTCATCTGCTCATGGCAATTTTTACCATCGACATGGACATCATCAACTTCCATATCTTCAGTATAATCAGAGAATGAATCCCATTCATAATTATGAGAATCATCATCATCATCATTATTATTTCTACGTAGGTTAATAATGTCTTGTGTGATCTTTTGCTTTGCTAGATCTACATACATACCATTTTTCCAGAATACAGGAGCCATAGGAGGTTTGTAAAAGGGTTCAACCTTCTCTTTTCCTTTAGGTTCCTTTGGTCCTTCTCCCTTGTATCCTAATCCAGTGGTGTCTCTTTGATAATTCAGATTTTTCAGAATTGGTTTTATGACACCTTCTCTTTGCAACCCTACAGGTCCACTTCCTTGATATCCCATCTTTTGTAAGAAATTATATCCTATGCCATATATATCTGGTGATATAGGTTAATTTATTTTATTCTCTAGATCCTTATGATGATGTAACAAATAATTAGCATTACGCTTAGTAGCCTCTTTTGATATGGTGCCCCCACTCACAAATGTGCAATAAACAAGTGTAGAAGGGCCTTCAAATTATTGTTTAGTGATCAAGGATTTTCCATATGATTTAGGAGATAGGGGTAACTCTGTGATACACAAAGTTTGGCCCAAAGTGTATTCTCCCATACTTTGTTCTTTTATATCTAACTTAATTTCATGGGATTTGGGAGTTGATGATTCGTAACTGAGATCCATGGGTGTTGGTGGAGTAGGTGCAATCCGATTGTAAGGCACCAAAGATTCAGTTGTTGGATTTATGGTATTGCAATATTGAAAAGGATTCAGATCTCCTTTGATGGTCACCTCTTGACCATTATATGGAAACTTCAAGCATTGATAGTACGTTGATGGCACAGCTCGCATGGAATGAATCCATGGTCACCCTAAGAGAATGTTATATGCCAAATCCATATCCAAGACTTGACAAAGCACATCTTTAACCACAGGACCAACTCTGATAGGAAGTACAACTGATCCCTTGGATGACCTTTCCTCCTCATCATAAGCTTTGATGG
>MU225770.1:2627140-2637652 GCA_018584345.1 Thuja plicata
AGACATGTGGTCATGAGACCAAGTCTTATAAGGCCACATAGCCCTTAATAATAGGACATGTGTGGGTGAGGATAATGATTAATTATTAATTAATAATAATTAATTACTTTAGCCAAGATGATGTGTATGGTGACTAGGTTTATGAGGTGGACTAAGGGACTTAGTCATATTTAGTGATTGTGTATTTAATTAAATCACTTATAATAGAACTAATTATGAAGACCTAGGATAAGAAGAATAGACTATAGTGAATTTATCTAATAAATAATAGATAGCTTTCTCTTTTCCCTTGTGATCTTGTTGGGCCAACAGAGCACCAAGTGAGACTTCTGTAACTGAAATATAAAGCAAGAGTGGCTTCCCCAAAATTGGTGACATAAGAGTGGGAGGAGTGGCTAAGTATTGTTTGATCTTAGTAAAAGTTGCTTCACACTTATCATCCCATTTGGATGGATTTTTTTAGTGTATACACCTTTAACACGGTTGGCTCCTAATAGGGCACACTTTGGAAGAGTGAAAAACATTAACTAGTTACATTGGTGGTTTTTCCCATATTGGGTTTCCATGTTAAATCTTGGTGTCACTTGTGTATATGTTATTTGTTTCATGCTTTATGTTTCTGCACTTAAATCTCTAAATTATAATTGCATTGGATATTATAAAGATTAATTTGACACCCGAGTTACAGAAGAATATCTTAATTAACCATGTAACAGTGTTAAAGTATTTAAGGCATCTAAGGGACAAAGGATTTGTTTTTGAGTAACTGATTCACCCCTCCCCTCTCAGTTACTTATCTCATTTCCAAAAATTGTTATCAGAGCTTCAAGTGCTTTCACAGAAGGTTTCAAGGCCTAAGCTAAAGATCAAAGATGTCTTACAGAAGGGAGATCCCTAAGCTAAACAAAGACAATTTCCTAGCATGGCAGGAGCTCATGAAGCTATATCTATATACTATTGGTGATGTTGGTCTGGAATTTTTGGAGAGAAAATATGTGGAACCAAAAGGGACTATGACTGTGGAATAGATGATGGAACAAAAGCATCACAATATAATGATGATTGACATAGCTTCTTCACTCAACTACTCAGAATTTGATGAAGTCAAGTACTTCCCTACAACCTATGATATGTGGAAGAAATTATAGGACATTCATGGAGGAGATGCAAATGTAAGAAGAGCCAAAGTAGAAAGTATAAGAGGATAATTTGACCAGATGAAAATGAAAGAAGGAGAAGACATTACATGATACAGTGATAGAATCAAGAAGATTGTGAGTGCCATCAGAGTTTCTGGAGGAATAATTGAAGATACAATAGTGGTCAGCAAGGTACTAAGAACTTTACTTCCTATCTATGCTATTATAGTTTTATCTATTCAAGAGATGAGGTGAAATAAAGATATAACTCTGGATCAGTTAGTGGGAAGGCTTACAACTTTTGAGTTGGACAACTTTGACAATTACTCTCCTAGCTCTAGCAATCTTGAGTCTGCATTCAAAGTGAAACTGAACCTTGGTAAGAAGGATAGATACTCAATAGTGAAGCAGATTGAAAGTGATAGTGATGATGAATCTGGTGATGAATATCTTGACATCATTGAAGTACTATTTGCAAGAAGAGCTGCAAAAGGAAAATACAGAGGAAATATACCATTGATTTGTTTCTCATGCAATGAGGTTGGTCACATTGCTGCAAAGTGTCCGAACAAAGATGAGAAAAAGTTCAAAAAATTCAAGGGAAAGAAAGATTTCAAGAACTACAAAAGCTACAAGGATAAGGGTAAGAAGTCTTGTTATATTGATAAAGATTCTGACAGTGATGAAGAAGAAGAAATAGCTTATATTGCTGTTAAGAATGAGTCAGACGAAGAAGATGAAAAGAAAACACTTTTCTCACACAACAATAAAAATGACACATGGATAATTGATAGTGGTTGTTCTTATCACATGACTGGTGATAAGACAAAGTTTGAACATCTTGAACACTATGATGGTGGGAGTGTCAGTTTTGGGAATGATGAACCTTGCCCTATAAGAGGAAAAGGTTGCATTGTTCTGATAGAAGGAATCCAATGTGATAATGCTTATTGGGTTGAAGGATTGAGGAGAAATATACTTAGTGTAGCACATCTGAAAAACATTGGCTTCAAGGTTGAATTCAAGAATGGTAAGGCCAAGCTCCTGGATGGTAAAGGGAACCTATTCAGAACTGGCAAACAAACAAAAGGTAATCTATTCTATCTTGATCTCACTGAAGGTTCATGCTTTATTGCACACGTAGAAGAAAGATGGTTATGGCATAAAAGGTTGTGTCATGTAAAATTTTATAATCTGGTAAACATAAGCAAGAACAAGAGAGTCATAGGTATTCCTATTTTAAATAAACCCAAGTTAGCAATATGCAAACAATGTCAAATCGAAAAGATGAGCAAGACTAGTTTCAAAAGCAAAAATTACAATACTGATGAAGTCTTGGAATTGGTACATACTTATCTATGTGGACCAATTGGAACAACAAGCTATACTAGAGAAAAGTATTTTAATCTATTTGTTGATGATCATTCTAGAATGATGACTATCATGTTTCTCAGTGAAAAATTAGAAGCTTTTCAGAAATTCAAGTGGTATCTTGCAAGAGTAGAAAAGGAAACATGAAAGAAACTAAAATGCCTAAGATCTGACAGAGGAGGAGAATTCATTTCTAATGAGTTAAATGAATTATGTAATGAGAGAGGAATCAAAAGATAGGTATCTACCCTTGGTACACCACAACAAAATGGAATAGCAGAGAAAAGAAACAGACCCGTCATGGATTGTGCTAGAACTCTAATGATTGAAAAGAATGTTGCTACCAAATACTGGAAGGAGGCCATCCGCAATATAGTGTTCACTCTGAACCAAGTTCAACTGAAGAAAGGTAGTAACAAGACACCTTCTGAATTATGGTATAGATATAAACCTAATGTTCATTATTTCAAAGTATTTGGAAGTAGATGCTACATCTTGAAGGAAGACAGAAATGGAAAACTAGATGCAAAAAGTGATGAAGGAATATTCCTAGGTTACTCATATAAAAGAAAAGCATACAAATGTCTAAATCTTACTACTCATAAATTCATAGAAAGTTTACATGTCAAGATTGATGAGTTTGCAAAAAAATGCGAAGAGAAGAGCAGTAAAGAGCCTGAAGACTACAGGAACTTTGTGTATTATGAACCTGATACTATACCTATGACTTGAGCAATGGTGATAGGATAGCAGAATTGTCAACCACTAAATATACTAGCAAAAACTGTGCAAACCAAGTTGCAAACTGTGTAACCTGAGTTGTTGGTAGAAGAGACCGAGTCACAGACAGAGCAAACTGAGTCACAATAAGAGGGGACCGAGTCATAGATGGAGGAACCCAAGTCATAGAAAAAAATATATGAGTCATAGATGATGGAACCCAAGCATTAGATAGAGGAATGAGAAAGAATGTTTGAGAATGAAAGACCTAGTGGATCAAGTCCAGAACCTAGAACAAAAGATCTAGTACTTTCAAGATATATTAAAAGGCATCATGCACCTGAGCAGATAACTGGAGATTAGACATAAGGTGTAATGAAAAGGAAGAAACTCAAAGGTACATGATTACTATGTGAATTTGAACATAGAAATATTAAAGATGCATTGAATGATGAAAGTTGGATAGAAGCAATGAATGAAGAAATTGAGTAGATTGAGAAGAACAAGACTTGGACTCTTGTGCCTAGGCTAAAGGACAAGAATGTGATTGGAACCAAGGGGGTTTTTAGAAATAAGATGAATGAAAATGGTAAAGTTTCTAGAAACAAGGCCAGACTAGTTTGTAAAGTATATGCTCAAGAAGAGGGTATTGATTATGGAGAAAGTTTTTCTCCGGTTGCAAGACTTGAAGGAGTCAGAACTCTTCTCGCTTATGTTGCACATAAAGGATACAAAGTATATAAAATGGATGTGAAATCTATATTTCTAAATGGAATCCTTGAAGAAGAAGAAGTCTACATTGAACAACCTAAAGGATTTATTGATCCTAGCATAAGGGATATGGTTTGCAAGCTACACAAAGCATTATATGGACTAAAGAAAGTGCCCAGAGCCTAGTATGAAAGACTGCATATCTATCTAATAAGCATTAGATTTCAGATAACCAATGATAACAGTAGCCTGTACATAAAAGAAGGACCACAAAACAAAATATTGTTAGTAGAGATTTTTGTTGATGACATATTATTCACTGGTTATGATGACCTATGCAAAGCATTCTCTGTAGCTATGAGTAAAGAATTTGAGATGTCTATGTTTGTTGAGATCAAATTCTTTGTTGGATTACAAGTACATAAAATTAAGGATGGTATCTACATTACTCAATCAAAATATATCAAGGAGATACTTAAGAAATTTTGTATGGAAGATTCCAAACCTATTGGAACACCCATGTGTACCAGACAAAAATTGTCTAAAGATGATGATTCAAAGGAGGTAGATCAGACCAACTATAGATCCATGATTGGAAAATTGCAATATGTTGTTCACACCTGACCTGATATTGCATTGGCAGTTGGTATTATTGCAATATTTTCAGCTAATCCCAAAGATAATCACCTAATGGAAATCAAAAGAATTCTGAGATATCTGAAGGATACTAAAGACTATGGTTTATGGTATAAGAAAGGTGGAAATTTTTATTTAAAAGCATTCACTAATGTTGATTGGGCTAGAAGTGTAGATGAAAGAAAAATCTCCATTGGTGGAGCTTTCTTTCTTGAAAAGAGGTTAGTATCATGGACTAGAAAGAAACAAAATTGTATCTCCCAGTCTACAGCAGAGACAGAATATGTTGTTGCAGCAGTGAACTATTCAAACATCATATGGACCAAGGAGTTGTTATTAGGAATGAAGTAAAAAGTAAAAGAGTTAGTTATTATATACTGTGACAACACCAGTGCCATTAACATTTCAAAGGATCCTATGATGCACACAAAAACCAAGCATATAGCAATACAGTATCATTTTTTGAGGTAATTGGTATAGAATAAAGAAGTAAGGTTGGAATATGTGAATACCAAAGAACAAGTTGCAGACATAGTCACTAAACCTTTAGCAAAGGATGCATTACTTTATCTTAGAGGAAAGCTATGGGTGCTTCCCCTAACTAAAGTTCAGTAAAATACAATTTAGTGATACATCAACCCAAGCGACAGGGAAGATCTGTCAGTTGATGCAGGTACATCAGAGCACATTATAGATGAATTTGTACATTTAGGTACATTAAAATTACAAAGTGAAATAGTACTAACTATTGATATTTCTGGACATGGTGTCTTTAGCATCTGTTGTCAAAGAGGGAGAGTTTTCTACAATACAGTAAGAGGGATATTTTGATGTTAGAGGGAGTTTCTGGATGAGAATCAGACTGAAGCTAAAGACATTAATAAAAAAATTTGTTGCTCTACAATTCTTTGTATTATGACATGTTGTGTTGCCATGAATGCCAAAGAGGGAGATTGTTGAAGACAATTATTCAATTATGTATTTTCATTGATGTTACACATGTATTTACACTTATATAGTGATGTTACACAAATGTCTACATTCAGATCAAGCACAGTTGGTGAATAGAATGAGTTATTTAGTGTTGACCGAGTTCAGTCAGGCATTGAAGGAAGTTCAATGTTGACTGAGTCACTCAGGCATTTCAATCTTGGTCAGATATTCAGTGGTAGCCGACTAACAGTGTTTTATATTCTATAATTAATTGGTTATATGAGGCCGACTGAATTGTGATTTATTATTAGAAGTATACTCAAGACGACTTGACAGGGCTTACCATATAAATGAAAGGTCTAGTTTGGATTGAATGTGTGTAAGGTGAAAGAAAGAAGAGAAAGTAGAAGTGTGGAATTCTATGATATGAAGAGTGAAGGAGAAATTAGATAGGATTTTGATTGAGTACTGATCACTCAGAGCTACAATAGAACATCTAATTAGCAACGATCCAGTTATAATTAGAACAGAGATCTGAATTAGCAAGAACAATTTCTTACACATATAGGTCAATTCATTGTTACTTTCTAACAATTGTACCACTGATCTAAAATCTATTAACAGAGTAGACTTAACAGTCTTTTTGTAAATCCTTTCACAAGGTTGCATTTCTATGCTGAATTGTTGAACACCTCTAACAAGGCCACTCCTCACAGGGTGATTAAATCCATTAACAAGGTCACACCTAATAGTGTGTTATTGTAACCTTTAACAGGGTTGGCTCCTAACAGTGCTCACTTCAGAAGAGTGAAAAATAGTAACTAGTTACATTGGTGGTTTTTCCCATATTAGGTTTCTACATTAAATCTTGGTGTCACCTGTGTATATGTTATTTGTTTCGTGCTTTATTCTTTTGCACTTAAATCTCTAAAGTATAATTGCATTGGATATTATAAAGATTACTTTGACACCCAAGTTATAGAAGAATATCTTAATTAACCGAGTAACAGAAGTATTTAAGACATCTAAGGGACAAATAATTTATTTTTTAGTAACTGATTCACCCCTCCCCTCTCAATTACTTATCTCATTTCCAACAATACACACACACACACACACACACACACACACACATATGCATTGTTGTATCTTATTTTTGGGGGGTAAATGCTACATAAAAAGGAAGGGGTAGCATCCCGTACAATAATAATATTAGCCAACAGACTAATAACACATTATGCTATCACTATGGAACCACAGCCATACAGTTGCATGCCCAATCCAAATCAAGAATGTTTTGAAGTCCAGACCAAATATCAGCATCAAAACCATCTACAATTTCCTGCTGAAAATACACAACACAATTGGCAATATAGTCTGTCATTGAATTGGCCTCCTGATAATATGATGGATTGAATAATTATGAAGTTTTCCAGGAGATTTTTTGATTAAATTGAACCATTTACCAATATACCAACTTTGACATTCACCCATGGTAATAGATTTGATACAAAGGAACAAGTCTCCTTTGATTTCAACCTCGTCAATGCCCAATTTCATATATAACTTGATTTCAAGTGCAAGGGCCTCAGATTTAGTTGTATTTTTAGTGCAAGTATGATGACATGTAACTGATTGAATGTTTGATAATGTTAAGTTGAAGATAATGCAAGGCATTAAATTAGTTAATGGTTTGTATTTTCATTCATATCAACTTGATATCATCTGTACGGTCATGTACATAATGCCAAATACTTCAAAGAATCAATGGAACAGAGATTATGCTTTTAGTAATGCATAAAATTCAAGTATTCACTAAGTGACAGACAACACTGATAGAGTGCACACCATTCGTAAAGGAAAAGAACAAAAGTCATAGTGATACCCAACGAGCAAAAGACAGTGTTGCCCGATGAAGCAAAATCACAAGATGCCCGACGAGTTGAAAATAGAGTTTCCCAACGAGAAAAATCTAATGATTCCCAACAGACGGAGATCCTAAAGCTGACTAGAGTCACACTGATGGAACTGGAAGTTATCACCGATGACTAACTACAGAGTTGACCAACAGAACAGAGAGTTTAGAAAATGACAAAATATCTAGCTGGTAGAGCTTAAGGATAGACTTAACTGGTTGTTTTAATTTTTTTATTTGACCAGAGTTAAGTAATTGATTTAAAGAAGATTTGTACAGTTGGCAAGAAGATAACTACAAGATAAATCAAGAGTTAAAGTTGTAAATCAAATTGGCTAGATTATTTTTCATGCCAAGAATCAAGAATCAAGAATGAAGAATGAAGGAATATCATGTCTATATAAGAGACAAGTGTAATTCATTTCCGCAGTCACATACATGGGAAGGGGAGTGAATAGAAAGAGGATGCTGAAGAGAAACTAATGAAGGATAACTTCATACAGTCCTGATCAATCAAGCTGAAGAAGAGCTAAAGAATTCTGCAGACACCGACAAACAGTGAAACACAACATCAAAGAGAAGAAAGTGTGGAGCACAAAGAATTGAATTGATACATTGATCAAAGAGGTAATGTACTTAAATAGATCTAAAAATCTACAATTCAAGTTGCACTAGAAATAGGTCATAGTGTTTCAGTTTAACCATTGAAGCATCAAGTCTCTTAATAGAGAAAGACTTAACCATCTTCTATATATTGAGGTACATCCCAAGGAGTGCCAAAAAGGTTGATTCATGAAAGTAGCATTGAAATTGCATAAAGCCTATTGACAGCCTAAGAAGAAGGTCGATTCAAGGATGGTAGCAATATTTTCCTAAAGCCTATTGATAGTCTAAGAAGGAGGCTGATTCAAGGATGGTAGAAAATAGATGCCCGATACTAGGTGACAACCTCTATGTATAAAATCTTCTAACAAGGTCACACCTAATAGTGTGTTTGTAACATTTAACAAGGTTGGCTCCTAACAGGGGTCACTTTAGAAGAGTGAAAATTTGGGGTACTGGTCCCAGTGGTTTTTCCCTTAACAGGGTTTCCACGTTAAAATCCATGTGTTATGTGTGTATAGTTTATTACTTTACTATTTTACATTTCACATATGAATTTCTAGATTGATTGGTATACTCTGCATATTTACTGAGTATCGGTAAATAGTTTACTACTTATCGGTAATCAAGGAGAATAAGGACAGACAAGGTAAATCAACAGACAGTTAATTATTATAAGTATTTCATGGCATACATCTTGTAGGGACTTAATAATCTGAGATGTATTTGATTGGTGGTTAGTGATTAAAGCATAATTTTTTAAGGCCACTGATTCACCCCCGCCTCTCAGTTATTACTAACAATTGGTATCAAAGATTATGTTATTAGAAGGAAGGTTTTAGGACCTAAGTAAATATCACAAGATGAATAGATGAGATGTGCCCAAGTTGAACAAAGACAACTTTGCTTCATGGCAAAGCAAGATAAGACTCCACTTATCAGGTGTTGGTAATGATGTTACTCAATACTTAGATAATGAATATGTGTTTCCTAGAGGACCATTGACAGTAGGTCAATTGAGAGAGAAGCATGAGCATAACTACATGGTTATAGAGCTTTCTTCCTCACTCTCTGATGCTGAATTTGAAGATGTCAAGGACTGCAAAACTGCAAATAAAATGTGGGACAAACTAAAGCTTGTACATGGAGGTGATACAAATGTTCTGAGAGCCAAGGTAGAAATCCTTAGAGTAAATTTTGATGATCTCAGAATGAGAGAAGGAGAAAACATCACACAGTACATCACAAGAATAAAAGAAGTAGTCAATGCTATACAAGGTGTTGGAGGTACACTTGAAGAGGAAACAGTGGTAAGTAAAATCTTAAGAATCTTATTGCCTGTATATGCTATTAGAGTTTCTGCTATTCAAGAAATGAGAGTAGTAGAAAACAATACAGTTACTCTTGATAGCTTAATTGGTAGACTGATTTCATTTGAGATGAATAACTTTGACAATAGTGTCTTACCAAGTTTAGAGTCTGCATTTAAGTCTTCTATTAAAATAAGCAAATCCAATCATAGATACTCATCTAGAAGGGACAATGAAAGTGAAAGTGAAGAAGAAGATCTAGATGAAATAGAAGCACTCATGGAAAGGAGAATGAAAAGAGGCAAAGGTGAATACAAAGGCAAGTTACCACTTGTATGCTTTAATTGTAAAGAGATTGGACACTTTGCTACAAGATGTCCTAACAGAAGAAAAGATGACAAAAATAATGACAGATCTTTTGAGAAGAAATCTGACAGAGGTGATAACAAAGATTACAGAGGTTACCGACAATCAGAAAGAAAGGATACCTGAGACTACAAGGATGAAGGAAAGAAGGCTAGATACCTAGCTGCTTGCAAAGATGAAGATACTGACATCGAACCTGATGATGACATCGAGATGGTATTTGTAGCTATGAAGGATGATTCAGATGAAGATGAAAGGTATGAAGAAACTACACTCATATCTAAGGTTAGTAAGAATGATATATGGATTATAGATAGTGGCTACACTCACCATATGACTGGTGACAAAGAAAATTTTAACACTTTTGAATATTATAATGGCGGTACAGTAAGAATGGGAAATGATACACCTTGTCCAGTTGAAGGTAAAGGAACAATAATGCTGAATAACCTGATTAAATGTGAAAATTCTTATTGAGTAAAAGGATTGAATTATAATCTATTGAGTGTTTCTCATCTGAATAATTAAGGTCACAGAGTAGCATTTGAAATCAAGAAGGCAAAGATCTTCAATGAATCAGAAAAACTGATTGGTATCGATGAACAGACTAAAGGTAACTTATTCTATATGAATGATACTAACACCACTTTCTTAATGACTAGAAATGAAGACATATGATTATGGCACAAAAGATTGTGTCATGTGAATTTTGACAACATGATGAAAATAAGAAAAAGAAGAAGTGTAAGAGGCTTACCGACGATGACAAAGCCAGACAACATCATGTGCAAAAATTGTCAAAAAGGTA
>MU225770.1:2650836-2664400 GCA_018584345.1 Thuja plicata
ACATCATCTTCAAATTCTTAATGGTTTAATGACAATTGATGTTCGAAAGCGAAGTTTTTTTTTCAGAATGTTCATTTCAGTGTCAAAGTTGGCCAAAAAGTGGGACACAGTTTTGTGGGATCACCCACACATATGCACGTACTTACATACATGTGTATTCATATGTACTTACACATGTCTTTACTACCAAGTGTTTCTAGATATATACACAACATCATGAAATCCAAAACTAGTTGGCCACCACAATTTGAAATAGGTCACACAAAAACATTCCCACAGTGGAAGGAAATGAATTGAGGACCACCTCAACTAAATCAATATGCCACACTTCGGATGAGTGCTCAACACCTTCTCCAATGGATTCAACTCCAATAGAAAGATATCACATTACAACTCTAATGTTGGGACTAAAACAGATCCAAATAGGACCCAACAAGAAATCTACCAAAAATGTAGATTATATAACCATGAAGTTATCAGTGAGTTCACAGGACACTCCAACCGATAGACCAGATTGTTAGTACATGCAACCACAATACCATAAATATACCAAGTGATACACAAGAATATGAGATAATTAATATGTTGACATCAATGACAACATCATGAGATAGCATCAACTTCACATTCTAAAAGTATTCTCCTTTGTCATTGATGGAAACATTCATCAATAAGAAAGTAGAGTCATAACTTTTCTCCCCCTTTGACAACAATGACAAAGGAAAATAAAAAATACTCATACTATTCCCCCTGAGAGGAATACTACAAGCACTAATCCATAAATATGTGTCAATTGTGAATACTAGATCAATACACACAGTGATGCACCTAGTGTATACTAGGAAGGGGTAGAACCCCCAACTTCCCTATGAGATACTCAAATATATCTTTGCACAAAGGTTGAGTGAATATATCAACTATATTCTCCTTTGTGGGGACATATTCCATCTTAGTTGCTCCTTCTTCAAATTTTTCTTTGATAAAGTGATATCGTATTTTGAATGTGTTTTGTTTTACAATGCATTACTGGATTCTTTGACATGCTAATTGCATTGGTGTTATCACATAGGATAAGTGTTGGTATTCTAATGGATTTTGGGTGTAGTCATAGGGATTCACTTGTTTAGTTGTCATTGATGGAAAATAAGTCAGAACAGTCATGAAATATAATAGGTGAAGTGAAGACACAATCGGTAAGAAGGATTCATGATTGGTATTATAGGAAAGTGGCTAATTCCAAAAGATTGGTAGACAATGAGGACAAAAATTTGGTGGAAATCATGGTAGAAGTGGAATCATGAGGAGTGGTCATAAGTACAACATTAACATGTTCATATTTCAGTGTGGTTCCAAACACAACTCATTTCGTTGATCGGTAAGAGATTTTTTGATGTCACAGACATTAAGAGGGGTAAGGACACTTTTGTTCTTGGGAAACTATTGGTATATCCTAGATCGGTAAGCGGTATAGAAAGTGTGATGATATTGGATGATATGATGATGTGCAATAGAGTTTATAAAGTGATGAGTTGGAATTTATGGGACCGATGCAATTGTATGAGGTAAATTTATAATGATGCATTAGAGAAGTAAAAATGTGTTTGACTATCTTGGAGATATAACTTGCAGACCTCATTTTGATCAAACGTGGTCATGATAAAACATGTTATACATCGATATTATCACTTCAAAATAGGGTTCTTACGGGGGAAAGAATTTGAAGATCATTTTTGGTATGTTTAATGTTGGTGCAAGTTTTTTTTTTAAAAGGAACTAATCATATTGAAATGGTTATTTTTGTGAGTGATGTGATTAGAGATTTGTTATTTCAATCAATTTTATTTTAGGGTTGTGATTAGAGAACTGATAGAGACTATGTAGTAAGAATTTATAGAGTACAGAGAACATATTGGATCTAACATGTAAGTAGTGACACATCTAGATCATTAATCTTGTTGTTCCCTAATAGTTGCAACAAGTAAAATCCCTTAATCAAGTGAATTCTTACATGATATTTTTATAAATCTCTTAACTGGGTGAACTCATAGAAAGAGTTTTAAATCCTCTAGTGAGGTAGATCATAACTGATCTGATTATACCCCTAACATTTTACTTGTCACTCCTAATAAGGTGAACCCTCAAAAAGGATATTTGTAGCTCCTATCAGGGCAAACTCATTTACTGCAGTAGTGGGCTTGTGGGTTTCATCCCCACCATAGTTTTCTCCCTCTAACCAAGGGTTTCCATGGTAAAAATATATGTGTCATGTGTGATGAGTTTGTGGATGCTTGACATTGTTTACTTATATTTGCTTACTTCAGTTATATTCTTTGTGGTTTGGAAATTAATATTTCTATTATTAAAATTGGTGGTTGAATTTGTTGATTACTTGTTTTTAGTGATTCACCACCCCCCCTCTTAGTACCTAAGAATTATAATAATTCATATCAGTGCATTGGTCCTCTTGGTGATAAGCCTAAAAACTTGAGGAAAAGATCAACTATCATGGAGGGTTATAGGTATGAGATGAAACTTCATAATTCAAATAAGATAATCATTGAGCTGCAGGAAAATTTGAAGAAGTCACTTTCCAAAAGGAGAGAAATTAGTGAGAAGTTATGTGAAAGCCAGGAATACATTGATAAAATATCTGAAGGTAGTATGTCTGAATAATCTATGGAAGCAATTTCAGATCTAATGGATAAGAACAAAAGGCTTAAAGAAGAAGTGGTGAATCTGAAAAGAAAGCTTGAAAGTTAGTTTGTTAGGATGTGTGAAGGCCTTGAAGTAATAAGAACAATTGAAGATATAGAGAATACTACAGAAGATTTCTAGAAAGTTGTTGAGGATGCATTAAAGGAAAGAGAGGAACAATTCTTTAGGATAACACAAGAGAATTTTTTCATGCATTAGCACCTTCATGACACATCTGAGGAGAACTTCAAAATCTAAGTGAGAATGAAATACTTAGAGGGGAGAATGAGAAACTAAATAAGGAATTGCAAGATGAGAAAGAAGCAAATGAAAAGATGAAACAATACAATTAGAGCTCATAGAATATTGACAAACAACTAAAAATTCAAAGAAGAAACAAAGATACAAATGTTCTTGGTTGCATAGAAAAAGGAACATTTAAAATCAGTGAGTCGTCTAATTATAAACCTAAGAAGTCATGAAAATATCTAAAGGTAGATCCAAACAATTCTAGTAAGAAACCTAAAAAACCTATCTTCTTTAATTGTGGAAATCTTGGTCATACTGAAAATATATGTAAAAGAAAACAGGTGACTAAACCTTATTATTTTGATGGTTATTTCTACAATTGTCATAATTATGGTCATACTACCTATGAGTGTAGATCTAGACCTAGTAGTGGTGGTAGTTCTGATGGATACTATTTTATATGTAATAAATATAGACACAAAGCTAGAGACTGTAGGTCAAGAGTGTATGTAGCTAGATCACCTGTCAAATTTGTGAAAACTATTGGAAGAGAAAGACAATTCAATGTTACATGCTTGATTTAGGGAAACTATGGTCACCTTGAAGTAAATTGTAGAATGAGAATTTAAAGAAGAAATGTTGACCTTGGAGGTCAATTGGTATGGATTATTTCCAATGCCATAGGGTTGGTCACCTTGCTAGAGATTGCAGATTTAGGAACCGATCTCCTAACCAGTCTAAGGATAGGAAGGGAAAGAAGATTGTAAATGTTGATGAAATCAAATGTGAGATGGAGAAGACATGGGTGAAGAAAGAAAAGAAACATGAAGAGGTAAAGTCACCTGAAGGGAATCCACCATCCTATGGTATAGAGGATTCTTCTTCAAACTAAGCATAGTATTTTCTTAGGGGGAGCACTTAGAGAAAAATCATTTATAGATCCCCTAGATTTAAGAGCAGTAAGATATATATGCACTTTATGGTGTAATTTTATATGAATTTGGTTTTTCTAAAGACTTGAGGTTGTTTGTGATTCTATGTCGATCTCACTAAGATTTCATAATATATCTATTTAATATCAGTTATAATTGTTGGTTGAGTAACAACCGGTAGATATGTGTTAGTAGGTGACATGATACTATCCCTGCCATTGAAGTGTGCAACATTGATTTTTCAAATGATAAATAGACGAAAATTAATTACATTTTTCACCTTTACTTTCATTTGACTATTCGAGAGCTGGCTTGAGCTATAGTGTGCAACAGTTACTTTTGAGTTGAGATTTTTAGCTAAATTGTTATCAAGTTTTTGTGAAGCCCTAACTATTCTATTTCAAGTTATCATTTTGGCTTTTTATTAGATTTGTGTGTTGTTTCATTTTATTAAAATAGAAAAGAACTTTGATACTCCTATTCTAGTTAACATTGAGAAGCCTTGACCTGTGTTCAAAATTCAATCAAACAAAGTGGCCCAGATTGATATGACAGGTGCCATATCCACTATTCCTTAGGAAGTGATGTTAATTGAAGATGTTTGGTCCTATATCCATTGAAAAATCAAAGATCTACAAGCTAAATCAATAAAGGAAGAGTATAATGGTATGTGCATCAATGGTGTGTTGAAAGATGAGTAAAAAAATCTACAAGTGAAGGGTTTAACATATGTGGTGGACATTCCCACTGAACTCCATCTCGATTGGATTTGTTATGTGTTAAGTAGAGTCTATGATCAATTTATATGGCTACAAAGACCACACAAGATTTACAAGATTATTATTCAAAAGGTTACAGGGTTTCAAGCACAAGAACTTGAATATACATTGAGAACGGTGACAACACATTTGGTTACTGAGCTAACTAAATCCAAACAAGAAAGAAGAGAAATGAAAATTGATCACATTGAAGAAAAGGAAGTTCAATTTTCATCCATGGTGAAAGGTTATACATTATACCAGTCAACTCATGTTAATAGTGTGTCTGGTGGCACTATCTATGTTGCATATCAGATTGTTAAAGATGATTCACTGTATGATCTATGTGAGATGATCAGGAGTTAGTTTATGGAAAAAATGGAGAGGATAAAGAAAGATAAGAAGCAGTCATTCCAGTATGGTGTCCTACTAGTATGTATGTATTTCTATATCCAAAATTTCTTCCCCGGTAGAGGTAAAGTTACATGGTCAAAGGATAAACCAGTAGTCCTTCAGATAAGTGAATTCATAAAGGAACTGGGTGATAAATTTAACAATGTTATGTGGGAATATTTCAAATACTTCCAAAATAAGATGCATAAACGTGAAAGGATGCCAGCTAGCATTGTAGAAAAGTACAAAAATGACATTTTTCTAGTAGACATTGATACATGCATTGTGCAAGCAGTTGAACCTAGGACATATTGTCTTGAACCTATAGGGTATGAAGTATAGGGTTATTTAGTAACCCTAAATGCTAATAAATTGTTGTCAAAACCTTTAGAATAACAAGCACAAAAATTTGACACATATGATGAAGCCTTTGCCAAAATTCAAAGGGAATTGAAGAAACGGGTCATTAAGAGGAAAACAAGGAGAATGTTATCTAACCTAGAGTAGAAGTTTGGCAGCATGAAGAAGTAGGAACATCTTGCACTGTTGCAACTAAAACTAAAGACCCTTTAGCTAACATCCCTTCAACTTATTCTAAGGTGAAGAGAAAATAAAGAAAACCAGAAATAAAGGAAGTTAAGTCAAAGGTGGAACCAACAAGGAAGAAAGGTGAAAATAATCCTATAGTGAAGAAGACATACAAGAGGAAGAGAAAATCCATAGAGGAGAAGGGTGGTCAAAAGGAAACTGAAGATGATGAGTAAGAAAGGATAGAATTTGATAAGGATGCCTCTAAACTAAAAAAGAGTGGAGAGACAAAGAAAGCTTCTTCTATTGATGATATTAAAAAAAGTATTGTGGATAATTAATGGTAGATTAGGTAAATTTTATAGATGGTAGATTAAGTATAGTTGGCAAAAGATACACATTGGGTAGTGGTGAAGACAAGAAGAAGATAGAAGATGTCATTGTGCATCATTTTCACAAATTTTTCAAAACCCCTTTGGAGATTCATTCTTGTATTCTCAATGAACTATATCAGTTTATAGATGCTAGGTGGAGTGCGAAATTGTAGTTGGATAGAGAAATATTGGAGAGAGAACTAATTAAAGTGCAACTAGAACTATGTACTGAATATGACAAGATAATGATTGATTCTCACAAGAATAAATTTAAAATAAAGAGTAGAGAAGGTAGGATTCTGATTGATGACACACAAAGAATTCATAATGAGAATTTTGAGGCATGGAAGAAGTTACTACAGATAAAGGAGGTAGCAACACAAGAAAACAAAGATCATGTTGCATCTAATGAACCTATTCAAGTAGATGGTACTTTTTCTATAGATCACTTAGTTGGGGATGTTGTTCCTGATGTGCCTAACCTAATGCAGAACATTAAGGTACAAAAGGTTGGTTTATCTCAAACCGATGGAGATGAGATTGAGATAGTAGACATTACAGGTAAAAAGGATTCCTCCTAACCATCTCCTATGAATCATATAGAGGAATTGATTTCTAAGAAGGAAGAGGAGAAAGTTTTAGAAAGTCAGCAAGAGGAGACTCAGAAAGGGACTAAAGAAGAACTTTATATAAAAAGAAAATTGAGTCTTGGTGAGTTAAGTGAAAAGAAGAGATATAAATGAATTATTTTTGTTTAAGAAGAAGAAGAAGAAGAAGAACATGAAGTAGAAGAGGAAGAAAAAAATACCACATCGGTGGACATGACTAAATTGAAGCCTAAGGAATTGATGAAATACTCAGAATAGTTGAAGAAAAAGGATGAAAGAGACAAGTTGAGATCTAAGAATAAGAAGACAAGAGTCTTAAGGAAATCTAGAGACATTCTAGCCAAGTTAGTACTTGAGGTAGAGTATGATGAAGAAGATTCTACAATTGATTAGATGGGCACTCTAATCAAGGAAACTTTAGATCAAGGCCCAAATTTGCAGACAACGGTTATAAAAATTGTAGAGTAGAGCTTAGAGAAGAAGATGATAGGTAAACTGATGGGAAAGATAACTAGAGATCAGAAAAAATTGGAAGATCTTTTGAAGGAAGGAAAGCCTTCATTGGATGAGGCATGAAAATTATTTACTAAATTTTCACAAAATTATGATTTTTTCAAGGACTTGGAGCAAAAAAGAGTTGAAGCTCAAAAGGAGCTAGAGAGATTAATAGGTTAGTTTGATCCTATTTCAATCTTAGACACTAATTTCAGTGATCAGGTGAATCAAATTTCACACAAGATAAATCAAATAAATCATGATGAAGGTAACAGGATGCTTACCCTATTGGAACTTCAATTCTACTTATCACCTACAGTTGAGGTCATGCAACAGAATGTGAAGAAGGTGGAAGACATACCTGCCTTACTAGACATTAGCATCTAGATAGCATGGAGGAGCTTGCTTCTAGTCTTCTTGACAAAATTATTTCTTTGGGATACTTGCAGTAGACATGGGAGATATCCTTGTAATCAGTAGAGATAAATTTTAAGGTGATATTTGATAGGATGTAAGTAAGATTTTTTTTATTGTAAATATTTATATTTTTGCACCTTTGACATTATTGTCAAAGGGGGAGTATATGTATAGGAGGAGAATTTGTCTATAGTAGTCTATGCTATATATATACCAATGGGCAGTCATAAGGTGGGGTTTATATTCTTTTTCTTTGACCTATTATGGAGATTGTGATAGCATAGATTTCATAAGACAATATGTATTTGCCATCAATTCCAAAGGGGTAGATTTTTGACATTCTGATGGATTTTGGGTGCAGCCATAAGAGTCACTTTTTTGGTTGTCATTGATGGAAACTAAGTCAAAAAAATCATGAAATATAATTGGTGAAGTGAAGACACAATCAGTAAGAAGGATTCATGATTGGTATTGTAGGAAATTGACCAAGTCAAGAAGATCAGTAGACTATGAGGACAAAACTTTGGTGGTGATCATGGTAGAAGTGGAATCATGAGGAGCGGTAATAGTTACAACATCAACATGTTCATATTTCAGTGTGGTTCCAACCACAACTTATTTGGTTGATTGGTAAGATGTTTTGATGTCACAAACACTGAGATAGGTAAGAACACTTGTGTTCTTGGGCAACTATTGGTAGATCCCAGATCGATGAGCGGTATAGTAAGTGTGACAATATCTAATGATATGATGATGTTGATTAAATTTATGAAGTTATGAGTTGGAATTTATGGGATCGATGCAATTATATGAGGTGAATTTATGGTGATGCATTGGAGAAGTGAAAATGTGTTTGACTACCTTGGAGATATAACTTGCAGACCTTATTTTGATCCAATGCAGTCGTGATAAAATGTGGTATACATCAACATTATCACTTTGGAATGTGGTGATTACACGGGAAATAATTTTAAGATCATTTTTGGTATGTTTAATGTCGGTGCAAGTTGTATATTTAAATGGAATTAATCATATTAAAATGGTTTTTTTTGTGAGTGATGGGACTAGGGTTTTGTGATTTCAATCAGTTTTATTTTAGGTTTGCAATAAGAGAAATGATAGAGACAATGCAGCAAGCAATTACAAAGTACAGAGAATAGATTGGATCTGACAAGAAAGCAATGCTACATCCAGCAAGAAAAATCCCTTAACCGAGTGAACTCTAATAGGTTCTTATTGTCAATCCATTAACCTGGTGAACTCATAAAAATAGTTTTAAATCCTCTATCAAGGTATATCATAACTGATATGATTGTACTCCTAATAGTGTACTTGTCACTCCTAACAGGGTGAACCCTCAGAAAAGGGTATTTGTATCTCCTAACAGGGAAAACACATTTACTGTTGTAGTGGGCTTGTGGGTGTCATCTCCACCATGGTTTTCTCCCTCTAAACAAGGTTTTCCATGATAAAAATATATGTATCATGTGTGATGCATTTTTAGATGCTTGACATTATTTACTTCTATTTTCTTACTTTAGTTATATTCTTTGTGGTTTGGAAATTGATATTATTGTTATTCAAATTGGTGGTTTGATTTATTCATTACTTGTTTGTACTGAATCACCCNCCCCCCCCCCCCCCCCCCTCCTCTTAGTACCTAAGAATTATAACAATAGGAATAGGCTCATCAAAGTTGATTTCTATATCCTTTAAATTTTGTTTCATCCATAATACTTGAGTGCAATAGGAGGATGCTACAATATATTCTAATTCAATAGTGGATAATGTTACAAAATCCTTCTTCTTTCTTGACCAAGCAACTAACCAAGAGCCCAAAAGGAAATCTCCACCACTAGTAATTCTTTTGTTGTGAACACAACCTACCCAATCTACTTGTGTATATGTTTTTAGGAATAAATATGATTCTCTAGGATACCATAATCCCATATCCTTTGTTCCTTTCAAATATCTGAAAATATTTTTTACTACCATGATATGTGACTCTTTCAGTTCTTGCTGAAATCTAGATGCCAAACAAACTGCATACATGATATTAGGTCTGGTACCAACCAGATACAACAAATTTCCAATCATTGATCTGTATAAAATTGCATCTAATTTTGATGAATCATCTTCCTTAGATAGCTTTCTTTGAAGTAACAATAGGAGTGAAAATAAGTTGAGAATTATTTAGACCAAATCTCTTCAACAACTCTTTCACATACTTGGATTGATAGATAAATATGCCTTGATTGTTCTAGTTTACTTGCAATCCAAGAAATAAATTTAACTCTCCTATCGTTAACATTTCAATTTTGTTCTGCATATCTTCTGTAAACTTTTTGCCCAAGTCTTCTTTGTCCCCAAAGATGATATCATCAACATACACAACAACAATCAAAATCATTTCTAAATTTCTCTTGAAGTACAAATTTTTGTCAACTCATCCTTTCCTAAATCCTTAACTGATCAAATACTTGTCTAATTTACCATAATAGGCTCTAGGTTCCTTCTTTAACCCATACAAAGCCTTCCTTAATATGAAAACAACATCAAGATCTTTTTATGATTTGAAATCTTTTGGTTTTACAATGTACACTTCTTCCTTCAGCTCACCATTTAGGAATGCAGACTTGGCATCCATCTGATAAACTTTCAATTTCCTAAAAGATGAAAATATAAAGAACATATATCCTAATGGCATCCATCTGAACAACATGATCATAAGTACCTTGGAAATAAATTCCTTTAATCTATGAATATACTTTGAAAACTAACCTTTCTTTATTCCTTACAACTTTCCCACTTTCATCAAGCTTATTCCAGTACTCCAATTTTTTACCTATCAAATTCTTGTCTCTCAGTCTGAGCACAAGTGCCCAGGTTTGATTCTTTTCTATTTGTTCTAGCTCTTCCTTCATAGTCTTAATCCAACTTTGATCATTACAAGCCTCTTCTACAGTTAATGGTTCAATATCCAAAAGTAAACACAACAAAGAATGATCTTGTGTTTCCTTACTCTGGGTAATGACGCCTTTATTTTTTTCTCCAATAATATTATTTTCTGAATGATGCATCTATACATACCTTGGTTTCTTAACTGTAGATGTTAGTGTCGGATGACCACCAACCTCATCCTCCTTGTCATCCTTTATTTTCTCTTCTCCATTATATTAATACTCAATATACCTTTTGGGAGTCTTCTGAAAGTCCTCATCAACCTTCACATTCACACTTTCCACAATTTGATTCAATCTTTTATTGTAGCACCGATAAACCTTGCTTCTAGCTGAATAACCCAGAAATATTCCTTCATCAGTCCTGCTATCAAACTTGTGAAGATTGTCTTGATCTTTCCTGATATAACATTTTCTGCCAAAGATCTTGAAGTATTTAACTATCGGTATTATACCATGCCATAATTCATATGAATTCTTGTCATACCTTCATTGATATAGAACTTTGTTAAGCATGTATACAAAATTATCCTTTTCTTCCCTTTCAAAGAAGTAGGGATTTGTGGTTTGGCTGCAGGAACTGAAGGTTCTTCCTCTAATTTTTGTTTTCCTTTGGCTTGGGAAGAGGTAGGTACATTCCTCTCATGAGCAGGTAAGGGCACATTTCCTTGAAGATTTATGGTTTCTTCCCCTTGGGTATCTTTTTCAATAGCTGGGACAGTTGGTATTACATTGTCATGCCCAATTTGTTCATTAGGGTTAACCTTTGGTTTGGTGGGTTTTTGTTAGAAGTTGTAATCTTTCCTTGGTGTACTTATAAACCAAGGTTAGATATTTTCTTCTCTTCTAATATATTAGGATATAAGTCAAGGTATCCTAATATATTTCTTTTGTCTTCTTTCCACTTCTTTCTATTTTGTCCTCTAATAGAATAAGTGAGGACAAATAATTATTTTTAATTTAGTTTATTCCTCCTTATGAGGAATCTCACACTTGGCCTCACACACTTATGAATGGTGGCATTCATTCTCATGGGAGTTACATTTTGAACTCCTTCTCTCATCTCTACTTATAGAGATATTTCTCCTTTCTCCTCAGAAAAACACACACACTCTCTCTCTCTCTCTCTCTCTCTCTCTCTCTCTGGCTATTTTGCCCATTCATAATTCACGGGGTTTTTTTTATGCTTTTCCCCCTTCAAAAACCTCTTGTCTCCTTTGTTGTTTCATTTTGGTGTATGCTCTAAGGATCAACTTGATTCATGATAATCTTCCTTTTTCCTTACTCAATTGGATTAATTTGTTCCTAGCTCGAATTCATCTTCCATTTTAACATGGTATCAGAGTAGGTTTAATCCATTTTTGAGTTCATAGGTTTAAGCGATTATTATATCTCGGAGCACTCCAATTCGGAGATTCATTTTATTAATTTGAGAGAGTTTTTTTAGTTCATATTTATTACCCTCTTTGAAAGGTGTAATATTGATATAAGTTTTTCTTAAAATTATTTTCATCCCATTTCTTTTGTTTTTAAAATTTTTTAATTATCTTCCTCTTTAAATTTAGCTCTAAATATAAAAAGTAGTAATTCTTGTGATTAATATTCTTTTATCTTTAATTAAGTTTTTTTTAAAAAAAGGGGAGATATCAATACAAAATCCTATATTATTTTCAAAAAAAACAAATCTCTCATATTATTATTTATTAAATCTCTTTTTAATATTTTAAGTTTATGCTTAAAAGTTTAAAAGTTTAATATCATAACTTAATGTTTAAAAGTTTATTTCTGCTTCTAAAATATCGTTCATGAAAGGTATATTCCTTTTTTTAAATTTTGCATTGATTAGTTTCTATTTTCTTACCCTTGCATGCATTTTCTTTTCAGGCAATATTTTATTTTAACTAGTTCAGTTTTTAGGGTTTCTGCTAGCCTTTTCATATTTACTTTAGATCCAAAGGATAATTATTCATTCATTCATCTTCTTTATTTCTTTTTCAGATCTTTATTTCTTTTCATCCTCTGAGCGAGAGTTTTTTCTGCTATTCAGTTTAGTTTGATATGTTATTTTGAAATCTTGTGCATGCAATTAGTTTCCTTGCGGAAGTTGTTTTCTTTTCTTTATCAAACTCCTAATTTTTTTCTTTCATCTTAATTTCTGGCTTTGTTCTTAGTTGTTTTATCCTAGCAATGGAAGGAGAATCTGTATAACACAGTGTAACTTTATATTATTGTCAATATTTGCTTGCCGTCTTGGTGGACAAAGTAGATGCCCATGTCCTAAAGCTATTTAGCCCAGAGGTCAATGTGGCATTGCACGTTACATGTCCAAGAAATTTAGCAGTTTTTTTCAGTTTGTCATCTGTCTCTTCAACGCTGCAGTGTATTTAGCTTTCCAGAGTTTCACATACTTGATTATAACTTCCAGACTCGATATTTCATTGTGGGTTTTATTGCAACGAATTTCTCTTTGGCTGGGCGATAAGGAACCAATTTTTTTTTGCAGGCTTGCTCAAAGTTTGATTTTTCTTTGTTGTTGTCGCCCATTTGGTGTGCTTCTTTGGCACTTTGGAATTCATTGAGGAAATAGCACATGTTACAGCTTTGAGTTTTTTTTTAGTTATTTATGCTGCCCCTGTTACAGTTTCTGTATAGCGAGGGAACAGATATTGATAACTATTTGATTCTTTTTACAGATCAAACTCCATGCATATATATCTCTGCCGCCACCTTTACCTCACCCCCGATTTCTCCTCTTCTTTTTTTCTTCCTCTCTGCGCCACCTTATACTCCTCTGCCTTTTACCCCATGGGAACATTTCAATCTGCTCCACACTTGTACTAAATCTTTTTTTCTTTTCATTTTGTCCTTCTCTGCTCACCTTCTGCAATCCCCTTTCCACGCTTTTCTCGACGGCTCCTTTGCAGCCCCTCTCATCTCGCTGTCTGTTGTTACTCCCCCACGTTGTATGACTGTCTTCCACCGCTCCAACCACCTCCAACCCACCCTCTCTTTCCACGACATTCACTCCTTCTGTGAGAACATTAAGAAGCAAGTTGCATATACCTTCCTCAAGCAGATTTATCTCATCAAAATAGATAACTCCTCTGTGAGCTTCAACAAGAAGACCTGGCTGGAATACTGTTGTTCCAGATTTAA
>MU225770.1:2683745-2732349 GCA_018584345.1 Thuja plicata
TTCACTTTCTGTGCTTCAGTCACTCCTTCACAATCAAAATGATTCTCCATTCCTTCAATCCATTCCATTACCAGTTCAGAATCCATTTTTCCAGTAAGTACTGGTACTCCTTCCAATGCCTTTCCACCTAGTGCCTTGATAGCCTTCAAGAATGGTTCTTCTGGCATAGGAGGGTATGGTTCTAGTATAACATCCTCCTCTGCAACAGCTTTTCCTTTACTGGAACTCTCTGCTTCTCCAGCTACTTTATCAGTAATATCCTCTAGTTGTTTTCTCATTAATTCTAGAGTTTCCTCAAGGAGTCTATTCTTCTCCTTCTGCTCATTCACCTCTTTAGCCAATTCTACATTTGTCACCATGGCTAATTCTCCTACTGATTCCTCAGTACTTTGAAACATCTACAAATTTTGAACCCAAATCTTTAACTGGGCTCTGATACCAATCTGATGGGGAGGTCACCTTTTTCCTCTAGACTCCTACTTTCTATTAGGAATCTCACTTTGGACCCTATTCATTTCAGGGTCCTCTAGACTCACACTCGAGTCTCTTAGGGTTACTCACTGACCCTAACTAGAAGGACTTCTCCACTCCCTCTCTCTTAGGTTTCCTACCCACCGAAAAGTTTCTCTCTTTACCTTAACTTGCTCTGCATGACTGAATAAAGTCAGTCATGCACCCTTCTCCTTCTATCTCTCTCTCCTACAAGTTCTCTAGCCAGACCATTTAGCTCACCTAGGACTTGTCTACAATTCTGGCTAGCCTCTTCTCAAACACAGACACAAAAATAGAATAAAAATACATAATGGTTACCTTTTGACGGTCACACTCCATAAACCTGATTATGAGAGTCAAAAGGTATCCATTGAACTGAATAGAAATCAAAATACTACTCTACAGAAATCTACACACAACACAATCTACACAGAACACACCGAAACTCCTTCTTTATTGAAAATTAGAAAATTACAATTCACACACACTGAAAACTTATTCTACTAGCCTTCACAATTCCAGCTCTTCAAAAAAACCCCTGGTACAAGTTTCCTTCCTTGATTATATATTCGGCCTCTTCTTGATTCGTTACCGTTTCTAGGTTACCTGTCTGCCTGAGGATTCTAACTACCTCGGCTCTTCATCTTCCTCCTGCAGCTGTCATCGATGTCATCCTCAACATGGTTGTCAACGTGGACAATATTTTCCTCTATGGCGTTCTTTTTTTATCTTGGCATTTTCTTCCATGTTGGCAAGTCAAACTTTCTTATAGTCGCGGTATCGCGACTCTTTCTCAGCTCGGGTCCCGATCATATATTTTCTTTACTCTGAATTTTAGTCGCACTGTCACGAGACTTAAAAACTATGCATGCCGACCTTGCGACACTCTGTTGTCGCATCACCGCAACACTTATGAACTTAACCGCCTGTTATATTGTGACTTGGTGATACACTGTTGTGGCGTCACCGCAACACTCATTGTCTTAACCGCCTGTTATCTCGCGACTTGGCGATACACTATCATCACATTGTCGCCATACTTTTAACCTAACCGCTGATTACCTTGCGACTTGGTGATACACTGTCATCACGTTGTTGCGCCAGTTTCAAACTAACCACCGTTCATCTTCTGACTGTGCAATAAGCCATTGTCGCATCATCGCAGACTATTTCCTGCTAACTGTCGATCATCTGCCGACTATGCGATAAGCCATTGTCGCGTCATCGCAGACTGTTTCATGCTAACTGCTGATTACCTGTGACTTTGCGATAAACATAATGTCACTGTCCCGCTCTTGCGCTAGGAGTTAAGAATTGTTAGGGTTTAGGAAAAGCTGACTGCTAACCGTGATCTTCTCCCGGACCACCTTTGTTAGATTGCTAGGGCTTCGGAGCTAAACCCTAGGGTGCTCTGCACCACATAGCATGTTATATAAAAAAATTGGAACATTTACTGCTAGATTATGCCTCACATAACTCAGTAATTTGAAATGATGTGCGTTTAAATTGGAAAATATCCCTTCACATGTGAAATACTTGATGAGATGCGTAGCCAACTCATTATATGGCAGAGGGATAGACATTCTCTTGTAGCCCTGTTTGGTAATCTCCAAAGGAGGATCACCCAGTAGGGTGAACTGAGCCCTTGCTGATCTAGCATCATGAACATCACGGTAATGTTCTCCAACCATTCGTAATCTAGTAAATTCTACAATATGCTCCTCTATCGTGACCACTGTTAATCCCCACACCGTTTCTTGACCTTCTTCAAATGTACTCACAAATTATGCTGCTGAGTCCTCATCAAATTTTGTTAACCATAGGAAATACCCCAACCAACCGCATGCATTGAATATTCTTACTGCCTCAACATCTAAGAGTAACACACCATGCACAACTGGCTCGTGTCTCTGCAATTGGCCTCCCATCTATGCCTACTAATTTCAATTTTCCTTCTCAGCAGTAGGTAGATGCCTTATTCCTTATTTGAATTCCAGACTACAAGGACTACGAGCTTTCTCCTGAATTTCTTTATTTTTATTGGCATGAACAATGGTGATGAATTAAATCAAGAGAGATTATAATATTTACTGCAGGTTGTCACTTAACTTAATTATAAGTCACATCTAGTTTGACAATCATGGACGATTTAGGAATAAAAGTACAACAATTGTGCAATATAACACTTAGAACTTTAATGAGGCAAGGCTAAGTACAGATTTGAAGTGACATAAAATCTTTCAGGCGTAAATAGAAATGATAGTTTGGAATTAATAAACTTCCCTCCCCCCTACTTAACTTTGACAAGTGTCCACACTTGGCAGACATGGCACAAGGGATGAAACTGGCATAATGTCATAATGATATATATTTTGCAGTACTAGATACAATTATCGAAATCTATGAGCTAAAAATGGAAAAAATTTGAAAAGTGCATACCTTTCATTCGATCTTTTCATATGCTAGAAAAGGTGGCAAGAGTGGTATGAAAGTGGTGGTGGCTTACATCAGCGTACCTAGCTACTTATTGAAATATTTTTAAAGGATTAAATGATGATGACGTGAAAGGTGGGTGGGTGGTAGATTAAAGAAATGAGATGAGTTGGAAAGTAGAAATAGAAAGTGAATGGAAGAATGTACTTCATGTGAACATGAAGCATTTATTATGGACATGCTCGATGGATTTACTAAAGAGCTACAAGAAGAAGGTTCACACCCTCTACTGAAGGAAGTGTTACCTGTTGCTCATTTAAGTTTTGTTGTTTGAATTGCTGCAGGAAGTCTTATTTTGTTTGAGGTTGGTGATACAGCTTTAGCTGATGTCCATTGAATAGAAGCTTGAACTGTACTAGATCAATTATGGTCAACTGGATGGCTCCATTGGTGAAAACATGGCTTAATTCATATGGCCCCAGCCATCTTGTCTGCAACTTTCCTAGTATTTCCTTGAATCTTGAATCATACAGCAATGCCCAATCTCCAACTTGAAACTGTTTGCTCTTGATATGCAAGTCATGCCATTTCTTCTTTTGTTTCTAGACTAGTTTAGTTCTCTCTAGTGTAGATTTATGCATTTCATCCAGAGAATTGAGGTGCAATAATCATTCCTTCTGTGTTGTAGGAAGATTGATATTTAACTGCAGTGTTGTCCTCAATGTTTTGTGTTCAAATTCAACTGGTAGCATAATTGTTTTTCCATACAATAGTTCAAATGGAGTGAATCCTGTAGTGGTCTTCCAATTTGTTCTATACGCCCAGAAGGCTTCTGATAGTCGGCTGCTCCAGTCCCAGCGATGTAGATGAACTATCTTTGTTGGGATGGCTTCTATTTCCCGATTTGTAACTTCAGCCTGTCCATTGGCTTGAGGGTGATAAGGGCTGGACTTCCTATGTCTGATATTGTATTCTTTAAAGAACTTTGTTATTAAATTGGAAGTGAATTGGGCACCTTGGTTAGTTACAAGCTCTCTCGGTACTCCATATCTTGTGAAAATCTCATCATACAAAAATTCTGTAACTTTATGGTCTCGGGCATGTTTCATAGCTTTTACTTCGACCCATTTGGTCAAATAATCAGTGCACACTAGGATGTAAGATTTCCCATTGGATGGAGGGTCTATTGGACCAATGAAGTCCATACCCCATTTGTCAAATGGAGTGACCACCACTTGTGGATTTAATGGCATTTCTTCAGACTTAGTCATTCTGCCCATTCTTTGACATTTGTCACACTTTCTGGTATAGCTAGCTGCATCCTTGTGAAGTGTAGGCAAATAATATCCAGTTGTTAAAATATTTTGGGCTGTTCTTTGTGCTACAAAGTGTCCCCCACATGGTTCATCATGACAGGCATGGAGAATGTCATATGTCTCATCTTCTCTCACACATCTGTGCATTACTTGATCATGTCTAGAGTAAAACAACATGTTATCAACCCAAGAGAAATTAAAACTTTTTTCAACTAGTAGTCTTCTTTCTTTGTAAGAAAAATGTGTTGGAACTTTGTTAGCTGCAAGGTAATTAGCTATGTCATCATACCATGGACTTTGGACAGCAATGTGAAACAAATTCTCATCTGGAAATGCATCATCTATCAGAGTAGTATCTTGTTCTATAGGGTGGATTCTTGACAGATAATCAACTACTACATTTGCCTTGCCAGGCTTGTCAACTATAGTAATGTCAAATTCCTGCAAAAGAAGAAGCCATCTTGCTAACCTTCCTGTGATAGTAGGTTTGTTCATGAGATATTTTATTGATTCATGGTCAGTATGAACAAAAATAGGATAGCCAGTTATGTAATGACAGAATTTGTTCAAGGAATATACTACTGCTAGTAATTCTTTCTCTGTCACTGTGTAGTTTAACTCTGGTCCATGGAGGCTTTTGTTAATGTAGTAAATTGCATTTTCTAGGTTACTAGACTTTTGTCCTAGGACAGCACCTATTGCGTAGTCTGAAGCATCTGTGTGAATGTGAAATGGAAAAGTCCAATTAGGACCCCTAAGTATGGGTTCAGTGGCTAACAGTTTCTTAAGCTGTAGGAAGGATTGATCACATTCTTTTGTCCAGTTAAATTCAGCCTCTTTAGTAAGCAAAGTATACAGAGGACTAGCTATTTGACTAAAATTTCGGATAAACCTTCTATAGTATCCAACATGTCCTAGGAAATACCTAACATCTTTCTGCTTTATAGGAATAGGCAATGTTAGAATTACCTCTAATTTCGCAGGATCTACCTGGATTCCAGCTTCAGATATGAAATGTCCCAGCACTATGCTTTCTTGCATCATCATGAAAAATTTGTCACTGTTGAGAGACAAATTGTGTTCCTGACATCTGATTAGCACTCTTTCCAAATTATTTAGGGCTTCCTCAAAGGTGACTCCAAATGTAGTAAAGTTGTCCATATATATCTCCATACAATCATGTGATATATCAACAAAAATGCTTATTACAGCTCTCTAGAAGGTAGATGGTGCATTGCATAGACCAAATGGTAATGCAGAATAGGCATATGTACCCCAGGGGCATGTGAATGTAGTCTTCTCCTGATCTTTTGGAGCAATGCTGATCTAGTTGTAACCACTATATCCATCTAAAAATGAGAAATATTTCTTACCAGCCAGAGTGTCCAGGACTTGATCAATAAAGGGTAAAGGAAAATGATCCTTCTTTGTGGCATTATTCAACTCTCTGTAATCCACACATATTCACCATTTCCCCCCTTTCTTAGGTACAATGACTAACGGTGATACTCACTTTCTATTAGAGATTGGATAGATGAAACCAACATCTAGTAATTTTTGTAATTCACTTTTGACTATCTCTCTCAATGCTATATTTATCCTTCTTTGAGGCTGGCATAGTGGTAAGCTGCCATCATTAATGTAGATCCTATGGGTATAGAGCTTGGGGTTTAGTCCCAGCATGTCTCCATAATTCCAAGAAAAGGCTTTCTCATGCTTACACAAGAGTTTAGTTAACTGTTCCATTTGCTAAGGTGGCAACTTGTTGTTTACATGGAGATTATGACCAGGGGAAATTTCCACAACAGTTGTTAGCTCTACCCTTGACATCTCAGGTACTAGGTTTGTAGCAATTTCACATGGTAACAATTGGCTAATTACTTCAGGGCTTGCTTGAAAGATACAGTTTTCATAGGTACATAGCTGCAGAATAATACTTTCAGAAACATCTTTTGCTGCTATACACTCATTGGTAAGAATACTCTGTATTATATCATCTTCCTCTTGCATTTTCAAAAAATACTGTCGATGCATCATCATGAGCTAAGCAACAGAATTGACCTCTTCTTCCTCATCTCCTAGTTCTGGCCAAATGGGATCCTTCAAATCTGGCTGAGGCTGGGCAGGAGTGATCTGATTAGGATCTAGGACGATTACAACAGAATGCTTCACATAATTACATAAGTTAATTCAAAGCTTTAATTAAGAGAATTAACGTAATTGAAACACATAAATGAATAAAGAATAATAAGGTAATGAACTGAAAGAAAGAGAGTAGGGGGATAGAAGACAAAACACATTGATAACAGAGTTCATCCTGGTGGACTACGTCTCCGGGTCCCTCTCCAATAAGGTGACCGATCCGATTAACTCCAAGAAATCAATTACAAGTGTTTACAAGCTATTCCATTCAAGCATAACAACAGCATTATGCAGGAATAATCATCACATCTTCAAGAATGTACCCTCATTCTTCATCACCTAGATGCCTATCCAAGGTCTTTTACCCCCCTTTTATACATAAAATTAGCCATAATTAGGCTTAAACAAATAAAACTAATTAATCCCTTTTTTACCATAGATTATCTTCGTGATAATCTTCTGATATTTTATGGTTTATGGCTTTATCCATTTAGAGGGGTTGTTTTAACAAATTAACCTTATTTAGATAAGGTTAGTGGGTTTGTTACAAATTAAATAAAACATGGGCCATTAGTACAATAAGAACCATCTGTAGGCCGCTGGTCAAGGGTTCAACCCTCATCGGCATCTATTTTACTAACATAGGCAGATTGGATAAGATTATATAAAATCCGCCAACCATTATTAGCAAAGCCAACATTTGGTGTAGCAGTTAAGGCTGGTTATTGTGGATTGAGAGGTTGTTAGATTGAATCCCGCAATGATATTTTGTTAAACTTGTTCGATTACCCCAATTCTGAGGTGGCATGTGGCACCACTTGGGGTGCCACGTGGCACTCTCTTATTTGTTCATCAAATGCCACGTGTCTAGTGTTGATTGGATAATAATGACCAGTATGCCATGTCATCACACCTGCCATGTGTCAAATGTGGATTGGTTGAAGATGCCACATCACTTTCTATACCACATCAGCATGATGACATCATCAGTTGTCTTTAGTGAACCCAGTCAACTTTGACCTTTGACCAGCCATATCTTTTGCATATGAGCTCCATTTTCAATGAAAGGAATGTCATTGGAATCATGGCGATGAGACCTTCATGATGTCATCTAATTTGACAAATTTTGAAATGGTCAAATTTTCACCTTTTTGATGGCCTCTGTACCTAGTTTGACTGAAGTTTGACTGATCATATTTCATACGTATGGACTCCTCTTTCGCTCGTTCAAGTTGTGTTGAGTCCAGTTTCTCAAGAATTTTAGCTTGGAGTTAACTTATGGAGTATTGGAGATGCTTCAATTTTAAGTAAAAATATCCCCCGGATCAAGGAGGATAGAGTGCTATTTTCTTTATTGCCTGACCATTTGAAATTGTCATACTTCCTGATCTGCAACTATTTTTTGTGTCAGTGGTGGCTAACCAAGGTCTCCCCAGGATGACTAGATAGCCAACAAAGTTTACTTTTGGTGATAAGATGAGAAAATCAGCAGGGTATTCCCATGAGTCTAGGGTAACTACCACATCTTCTACAAGACCATCTGGAGTGATTGTTGAACTATCAGCAAGTTGTAATATTATTGGTGTTGTTCTTAAGCCTTCTATACTTAGTCTATGCATTGTATCTTTGGCCATCACATTAATTTATGCCCCCAAATCAACTAAAGTATTTTTAACAGATTGTACATTAATTTTCAAGTAAACTACTAGATTTCCAGTGTCTGAATACTTGGGTATAAATACCTTTCCCAACATGATATCTGCAAGTTGCCCTATGACATGAACTGTTTGAGGGTCTTTCTTCTTCCTCCCAGGATTTTTAAGGCATGCATCCTTAATTGCTTTCCCATAGATAGGAATATCTTTGATAGCTTGAAGCAGAGGTATTTGGATGTGCATATTTTTTAGCTACTCGAGAATATCAAAAGGCATTTCCTCTTGGGACATAGGTTTTTCTATTGTGAGCCTTTGTGGAAAAGGAGTTTCAACTATAGTATCATCATCAGTTTTGCTGGATTTTTAAGTTGATTGGGTGGTATTTTGCAATATAGCCTTTGGAAGAGGTGCTGATGCTGCAGGAGTGTCTGCAACTTCTATGATAATAGGCTATTTGGGTGTAGGCAGAGTAGTACCTGACCTGATATGTATGTCAGATATCTCTAGAGCATAAGTAGGATACCATTGTGTATCAGTAGTAAACATTGGCTGTTGTTGTTGCTTGTTATTTGGATTTGGTTGTGGCTGAGAAGGCAATTGTGTTTGCTTTGGATTGGAGCTAGTGGCTATAGGAGGCAGCATTATTGTAGGAGGTGGCACTAGTGGCGATAATTATGGAAAAGCAAGATTTTGGTTAGGCCACTGTGGAGGTCCCCTCCATTGATTATTTTGCTACCAATTCCCTAGCGGTGGTTGCCATTGGTTTTTCTGGTTAGGCCACTGGTTATTTTTTTAGTTAGGCCACTGGTTATTCCAAGGTGGATGAGAGTACTGAGGATTATTCTGGTAACTTTGGTTTTTCCATTGAAAATTGTAATGGGTCCTGAGGCATACCTTGTCGTGGTGCCCATGGGCGATGTTGAGCAACCAAAAACACTTGCTCATCATCTCCTTCTATCTTCATGTACTCAGTAGGCAAATGTTGATTTTTTAGGTTCGCCACCAGCTTGCACTCGCAGTCTTTCTTTTGTTTCCGGCAATGAGGGAAATATTTAGCCAACTGCAATTCAATGTCTACATGTTTCTTCTTGGTAGTAATGGTGTCAAGATGTGTGGCAACATCATTAATGATGTCTTTCTTGAAATCTACTAGCAAGTTAGATATCTCCAACTTAGAAACGCCTGAATTGCTCCCTTTAATTGTTGTAGACCGATATCCTCTGCTTTTCTTCCCAGTTGATCTAGAGGAGTTGAGATAGATTTTATTGAGATCATCCCAAGAGGATTGGGATATGTCCCCACCAGCCATGAGGTCCAATGCTTCCAGACAACTGTCATTCACTCCTCTCAAGAAGACTAGTTTATGTGAATCCTTTGCTAGAACATGTTGGGGGTTCTTCTGCATGGTGTATGAAAAATGTGAAACATAGCCCTCCAAAGTTTCGTCCTCCTTCTGCAACATTCTAAAAATGTCATCTCCCCTTGGGTCACTTCCCTTGTAGTATTCCTTGTATTTCTCTAGAAATAGGGTATGCATCTCATCCCATGTGCTTGATGCATTTGCTCCTAATCCCATTAACCACCATAAGGTTGACTCTTTTAGTGTTGCTGGAAATAGCTTGAGCTTGTGGGCATCAATGTTATAGTCAAAGCTATGATAGAGGATGTCGAACTCAAACAAAAAGGTGTCAGGATCTATGGTTATCAGCCCATAAAATTTTGGAAGTGCAACTGAGGGTATATTATTGAGGTTTGCATTATTTATAATGCTTGGCAGAGGAAATGGGAAAGTAGGGTGTGCCATTACTGGAGGTATCAGGGGTGGTACTTGCTGTTGGAAAGGAATATTAGCCACAAAATTGTTATTAGAAAGTGCATTTGGGTCAGAATTATCAAGAAAGCTGGCCAAGATTTCAGCAAAAGGCCGGAAACCACTTATATCAAAAGATCCTTCTCCAGTAGTAGATGCTGCAGGAAACTCAGGACTTGCATCAACAAAAGGCAACTTAACTTCTTCAGCTTTCTCATTCAAATTTGTAGGTTCTCCTGGAAGAAATCTACCATATTCGTCTCTTCTTCTTCCCCTTCAATGCATGCAAATTAATTCTTCACACTGGTGAAGCAAATTTAGGACCACAAACCATTAAACTAACTAAAAGACTCAAAAGGTTTCTTAGCTTGACACCATCCCCGGCAGCAGCGCCAAAAATGAACCACCTCACAATAGGTGCTTAGTAATCATGCCCAAAGCCTCTCTTAGGAATAATGTATTCAATCTAAGGATCACTTCTCTCACCATGAGGTACATTTAGTTTGTCAACCCAGGGACGTATACTTGAAATGGTACAACACAGTATGTACACTGAGTTCCTTAAGGAGCCAATCTACCTATGCTGAAGAAAAGTAAAATACATGAAAGGAATCTATACTAGGGCTGTAGGAAGGGAAACACACTTATTCCTTACTAAAATGAATGCTACAACTTGCAAACTTCTACTAAAATCTATTCTTTCAACCTAGAGCATTCGCTATAGCTATCCTTGTAGGTGCTACAGGAAGATACTGTAATCTTATATCTAGAATACTGGAAATGCAGGAAGTAAATCTATTCTACTTATACTCTAATCCACCTACCAAGTGGGCCCCCTTGGTTGGCTTCTGCTAATCTATGAACACAAAATATGGACCAAAAGTTACTTCATTATCTTTCAAAACTGGTTACATGAAAAATAAGACATGAAGTTGAAAATGAACTTACTGAACAAAATATATCAGAGCATTGTTCTCCTTTCAAAAATCTGAACTTACAAACAAACAATCTCCTCCCTATAAATAGAGGATTGACTTCTTTATTCAAAAATAGAAAAGGAAATAACTAAAAATGCGCCAAAGAAAGAGAACAGGAAGCGCAACGGCCCATGACATGCACAAATGAAGTCTGGGCGATCAAGTCAACATGCTAGTAATCCGGGGGGAATATAGCAGACCTATATTTATGCATCTCTGAAACTGTGGCTCCTGATTTGTGGAAGCCGTGTCTTCTGTTGCCATGATGGCTTATCCGCATGAAGCTGGTCTTTATGTCCTCCTTCAATGTTGTCGACCACTCCCAGTGACTCCTACTCCCTGGCAAGATAAGTTAATATGCAAAAGATATTCATGCAAGTAGCTTATCAAATTAATCCAGATGTTAGAACACATATTCAGATTATTATATGAAATACTACAACATATATATAATATTGGTGTAATATGAATTATCTATTCCACCCATGGCGTAATGGTTCTTTTCTATACTTAACAAAAGTTCAACTGACTTACAGTTCACAATTTTTCTAATAATACTTGAAAATAGAGTGCAAGGACTAATATAATAAAGACAGTAAAACAGGCTCATCAGTTACCAAGATTCAGCTTGACTCAGCTTCAAGGTCTCTGAATGGACCTTATAGGGTATTATCAAACCCTAATGTGAGGAAGTCACTAAGATCTTCACCTCAAGTGCTCTAGACCTAGTTCTCACCATAAAGATACTATTTCATATTGTGGAATCTAATAGGATAGATCCATCCTCCTAGCTAAACCAACTAGTTCAACCTAAATAACATAATAATACACATTGCACATGGAAACCATCAAAAAAGGCTCAAGATAATTCTCCAAAAGCTCTCTGTATTCACAAACTCTATTCTATTACAAAATAAAATTCATTCCTCTCTTTTTCCTTACTCCTACTCTTCTTACAAAAGCTTTCAACTATATATCTATCTCTCAGAAATATCTCCAAATTATCTCGTGCTCTTTAACAACTTCAACCACCTTGCATAGATGGCATGGTCAAGCCATAAATGACCCTCCCATCATTGGAATAGGTGTCACTATCCATCAAAGACAAGAAAATACATGTTGGGAGATGTTGCAGTTGACCCAGCTGGTCACAAACGTCACATCTCGCATTTCCTGAGCCGTTAACCGACACAACCGAGCAATAGACCGTCATTACCGAGCACCAGTCCCGAGTGTCAAAATAAAATTTTCCTTCAATACCTGAGCACCAGTCAACAACCCAAAATTTGCAAGAAACCTTGAGCAACATCATCGAGTAACAACCCCAAGCACCAAGTGTAACCCAAGAGACATTACCGAGCGAGATTCCCGAGCATTCTGCACAGCATACCTGAGCAACCTATTGTAAACCGAGAAAGATTCCCGAGTAGCATTACTGAGAAACAAATTTTCCCAAGCACTAGTATAACTTAGTGCCACTTTACCGAATCTTGGTAGCTAGAGCTTTATTTGGATTTCTAGAGGTTTAAAAGATACCTCAACACACACTTAAAGTAGAAAACAACTACTAAGCAACTATGGTGTTTGTTCACCGATTGACCTCGGTCATTTCAAGAATAGTGGAACAAAACACCTTACAAACCGAAAATGCTTTCTATCCTAGAAATGTTTCTAACCTTAGGTGCTCCTGCACCAACGTAGATCTATAGGTGGCTACACAAGAATAATTCAAATGTTGAATCAGATATCTTTTCTCAAAATAACTAAAAAATGAACTATAATTTGTTTGTAGTTGAATTGTTGATTACCTCATGTCTTTATTATACTCTTGGGATGTGTACTAAAGCTGATGGTCCCCTTCTTGGGCGATCAGGAATCCTAAAAAATAGAAAGGTAGAGGATCCATGGGAAGTCATGAAGGGGGATGTAACAGGTAAAAATAGTTTAATACATGTTAATAACACATATGTCGAGAAACACTAAAAAATAAAAATGCATGGACTAAAAACAAATGCATACCAGAGCCTCATACTGATCTCCTATACTCGTAGGAGACACATTCATTGATGGATCAGTTATGGTCATTTATGGTATGGTAAATGATAAAATATATTATAGTCATAAAGGAAAGAATTAGGGCTTTCAAACAAACAAGAAAGAAATCCAAAAGGAGTTGAAAAGAGGGTTTCAACTAAGAAGACAAACATACCTCTTACCTCTTTTTTGTTGGACCTCATATTTAATGATTGGGACTTTTAACAAAATTGAATGGTAGAGGATCTATGGGAAGTTGTGAAGGGGGCTATAATAGGTAATAGGAAACTAATACAAGTTAATAATCTAAAGTTGCTGACAAACACTACAAATCTATAAATGCATGTACTTGTATCTAAATATATATGTTTAACATAAATTGAATAAATACATATCGGAGCCTAGAACGGTTCTCCTATACTCTTAGGAGGCATCTTTGCTAATGAAGCAACTATCACTATTTCCTACATAAAAACATGATAAATATTATATTCATAGAGGAAGGATTCAGATATTTTGAAAAAACAAGAATGCAATCAAAAGTGAAGATGAAAATGTTACCTCTTCCCTCTCTTGAACCTATGTGACATCAGGTGCGTTCATCAACTCTACAAACCCTAATTGTTTATATATATATATAGAATAAATAAATTGGGTGAGTTCATCAATATACATTTTCATGTTTAATCGTAATACATTTCAAAAAATAAATTTAAATTATACCAAATTACCTTTTTGCATTTGGGTGTCCACAAGGATATCTTTTTCTATCTTAGTGTGCTGGAAGATTCATTTCGTACACAAGATGTCCTGGAGCTAGGTTGGGTAACCTAACAGAAACAAAATTAACATAAGAGAAATAAATATATAATATTAAATCTAAGTCAAAAAATTCTAAATCTAAATGATTCGCACATGTTCAATTAAAATTGTGAATAAGAGTTGTGCACAATATGGTACCACAAAGCTTTCTAGGCCAAAGTCAATGGCCAAAAGCATGACATCATCAACATGGTACATCTGAGCCCCTGACAAGCCCTATAAACACCAAATAAATATACATAAGAGAGTTACTAAATATTAACAAATAAATATTTTGAAACCAAGGCATTATTCCATTTTTAACATATTAAAAATCTTTACCTCTAGTGTCAAAGATTCCCATGCACGTGGAGTGGAATGAACACTACGTGGTGTACTCACACCACCTTCTACACCCTAAAATTCATATTATTCATATATCACTTTAAAGTGTTCTATAATAAATATTTATTTATATTTATAAGATTCAGGTGATTAATTAATAACATGTCATAAACACACCTGCATCTACCCTCCACAAGAAAACACCATGGTCATCAGGTCATCAGTGAGGGCCACATCCTCTACAGTTGAAATATTGCATCTAGTCCTGCAATGTGTACATGAATGGGATGTCGAATCATCATCATTTGCATGAGTATCTACCCCATAATATATATTATGGAAGTTGGCACACATATGCACAATGAGATGGGCTGAGAAAAATGGTGCATTTGATAATGATGCAGGTGGTGTAGGTACTGATCCAACCTTTGGCTCGACTTATTGTGTGTCATGTTGAATAATGACATCAGTCAATGATGTATCCACCTTAAGAGTATGTAACTCCTTAGACTCCTTCAGGGCTACTGTGACTGTGATGTGAACCATGGGTTTAGGAGCTAAAGGAGTCCTATGTTGTAGGTCTGCCACCTTCTAAGCCACAATTCTATCCTGTACAAAGCCTCTCCCTCTACCTTGAAATTGTTGCATGTAAAAGTAATTCAACTTCAAGCCGAGCATAATCTCACAATATTATAACTTTCTCAGGAAATATAGAGGCACCTCCCAATTGTTACAAGGTAGTTGGTCAAAGACCATATACCACCTATCCCAAAATTTATTCTTCATCCTAGTGTGGATACACCAATGTATAATAAAACTACTCGTATTATGTAGGGTGTTATTAGTTTTAGGATCCGTGAAAAAAGAACATATGTCATCTTTACTTATGCCATTTTTTCATCTCATCATATGACAACCCATCAACCTAAAAATGTATGAAATTTATCCCTATATGAACCCCATTTTGTAACCTATCTAGATACCTCCCTGGCACTATTGGCCATTGATTCTAGGGTTTTGCTGAGGGATGAGATGTACTCATGAGTAGAGGACCTCAACCTATTCACTATCATAATAATTTGAGTAGTATTTTATGATAGGAAATTTATAAGATCCTCATGTGTTATCTATACAGGTTCTACTAGAGGGTGTGAAGGGTTTTGGGGTGGTGGTGGTTGTTGAGGAGTGACATTTTGGGGGTTTTGTTGTTGTGGAGCAGCATTTTGAGGGTTTTGTTTTTCTTCTTGTGTAACATTTTGAGGGTTTGCTTGTGGTGTTTGTTTAGGAATAGATCCTTCTTGTATTTTTTTCATCAAGGATTATTTTTCGAATACGACATAAAATAAAATTAAAAAACCTTAAATCAATTGAAAAAAATCCTACTTTAATTAACATTCAAACAAAAACAATAAAAAAAATCAAATTCTTACCTCAATTATGCAACATTGTTAGAAATTGATGTAAAGGCTGAAAATACCAAATAGAGTGAAACACGGTCACGTTCTGTGGAATTTGAGAAGCTATGTGCCATTTTCAATGCTGAAAATGAGTTTAGTTGCAACAAAACAAAATAACATATAGTTCTTCATAACCCATATGGGTAATGAAGAACTAAAAAAGTACTTTTAGCTCTTCATAATGCATACGGGTTCTGAAGAACTAAAAGTGTATTTTAATTGAAGAAATTAGGCTCGGTTTCCCTGAGCCAAGTGATTCTAGTTTTTAAATTATGTGATCGGGTTACGTAAAATTTTATGTTTTTATCATGTGGCCACATTATTTTACCAACATCTTGGTGCATTTACCCCTATATCTGGACTGATTGACTTTAGGGGAATAATCATCTCTAGACAACTTGCAACCTTTCACCATAGGTGTGCCCATTGGTTTGGATTCATCCAACCCAAACTTGTTTAGTAGTTCCTTAACATACTTATCTTGAGATATGAAAATTCCATCCTCTGATTGAGTAATTTTTTGTCCCAAAAAGAATTGCATTTCTCCTATCATGGACATATCAAACTCATTTTTCATTTGCAATGCAAACTCTTGACTCAATTTATCATTACCACCGAAGATAATGTCATCAAAAAATACTTCTACAATCAAAATTTACTCATTATCTAACTTAAAATATAAATTAATATCTATAGTACCATTATTGAAACTGAGATTTAGAAGATATTTGTCCAACTTTGAATACCAAACTCTAGAAGCTTTCTTTAATGCATATAATTATTTCTTCAACTTGCACACCATGTTTGGTTGGACTTTCAACCAAAAAATATCTGGTATCTCTATCTATACCTTTTCTTCCAGCTCACTATTAAGAATTCAAAACTTGACATCCATTTGGTACACTTTGAACTTCTTATGAGAAACATGGTAGAAATAATATCACTACTTCCAATCTTGTTACAAGAGAAAATGTTTCAACATATTTAATTCCTTCCATCTGAGTGTAACATTTGAGCACCAATATTTCTTTGTTCCTTTCTCCTTGTTCATTAAACTTGTTTCTAAACACCCATTTGGTGCCAATAACATTCTTGTCCTTTGGCCTTGGTACAAGCCCATGTATCATTCTTCTCAATCTTTGAAAACTCTTCTTCCATAGGATCTACCCAATGATCATCTTTGAAAACCTCATTCACATCTTTGGGTTCTATCTCAGATATCAAGAAGATCTATTCTTAAGAAATTTTTCTACTATTCTAAACACCCTTGTTCGTATCATGATCTGGATGGAATTGGGAAATACTGAAATCTAATTTTTTTATTATTTTCTATGTCTCAGTAAACTGCATTTTTGAAGGTCTTTGGGTATTTCTGGGCCTGTCTCCTCTGGGGAAATCTACAATTTGTTATTATCTTTCCATGAAGTAAACGGTTTGCAAATCGGACCTAGGACTAGAAAGTTATGCCTTCTCCAAGTAGGCCTAATTTTTTATATAGTTCTTTGGAAATTTTTGGTAGTTTTAATAAGTTTATTAGTAATAAAAATTATGATGAATCTTCATTTCATTTCCAAGGTATTCTAGTGACCCTTGGGATCCATCATATTTGTATAAAATCCAATTTCAAATAGATTGGATTACTTTTTGGCTTGCAATTCTGTTGTTAGTCTTCTGGTTTTTATATTGAACTTGACAATACTGTAGGTATCACACCAGGTATTGTAATATGATTCATAAATTAGATCAGTGGTATTAGAGTGGGAATGCTCCTTTATGTCAATTTACACAAGGTCCTCCTACCAACAATTAGGAATGGATACACAAGATTTGTCACAATATCCACCTTTGAGGCGCACAATATCGAAGATGTCAGACGATGCAGTTAAGAAATTGGTAGAAGAGGCTTTAAATAAGAAATGAGAGGAGATGATGAGTCAATTTTCACTCCTTCTATAGAATCAACAACCCTATGGATCAAGAACAACATTTCATGAAAATACCCCTTTCAAAGTGCAAGTAAATTTTGACATCCCAAATTTTGAAGGAAAAGTCGATGCTGAAGCTGTTGATAATTGGATATCAAATTGGATAGATAATTTTTTGTAAATAATCTCTCAGATTCAGAAAGAATAATGTTTTCTCTCCTCAAAGCTAAAACCCATGTGAAATGTGTCTGGGAAGCCAAATTAGCAAATAAAGAATGGGAATTATCTGATGAAAATGGCTTGGAAATATCTCTTGATAACAAGCCCACATGGGGAGAATTTGTGGAATACATAAAAGAAGCATACTTTCCTGAGGATGTATATGAACATAAATACATAGAATGGAAGCTGCTTTGATAGAAGAGGGATCATTTTGTGCAAGATTACACCAACACATTCCATTCACTTTCAGAAAAACTTGGTTTTTAGGATTCAAAGAAGCATCAAATTCTGAAATATCGTTGTGGTATTCACAGGTATATTCAAATAGAGATGGAATTTTTGAATATTGAGATATTGGCAACTGCCTATAAATATGCTACAAAAATTGAAGAGAAATTCTAGCAGAAAGGGAAGAGGGACTACTTTGCAGATAATAAGCCAAGGGTTGAAGGTGACAATGAATTTGCAGGAAAACAGGTGACCAAGGAGCCTCACTCAAACTCACCTAAGAACACATGGTGGGCTGTGAAAAAGACACAGGAAAATACATGTATGTGGTGTGAGATGCATAAGTCCCCAACCCATATTACAAAGGATTGTCGAAGTATCAAAAATATCATGACAAAAATACGAGGAGAGGAAGCTAAATCTGAATCATCACCAATATATCCTTCCAAGAAAAAGGAGAATGATTTTGTCATAGAAGCAGACCCATATGCAATAGTTGTAATTGCTAAAGTAATGCATCATGAAGATGAAGAGAGACTTTTTCATTCACAGATGTGGGTTGATGGAAAGCCTCTACATTTTATTGATGACAGTGGGAGCCAAAAGAATTTGATATCTAGGGAGATAGTCAAAAGATTGAATTTTAAAGTGACAAGACACCCACAAGCATACTCTATGAGATGGGTAAATGAGGGACAATATATTCAAATAAATCAATAGTGTCGTCTTCCATATTCAATCAAGCCTTTCAAAGATGAAGTGGTATGTGATGTAGCACCTCTGGATGTATGTGATATCTTGTTGGGGAAACCTTACATGTATCATAGGCATGGAGTGTATGAATCCAGACCACGTAGTGTTACAATCAAGCTTGTTGGGAAGAGGTATCGAATACCAGAGGTATGTCCAACACAAATTGCTTCTCTAATTAGTGCTAAACAATGTAAACATTTGATTTCTCAAAATGGAGCTTTTGTTCTTCTCATGGTTTGCCCTGAATAAACAAAGTCAATTGTCCTTAATACACATTGCCTCTCAATCAATCACTAAGAGGTGGAGCACAAGCAAAATTTCAGTGGACAGAGGCAAAGAAACAAGAAGAAATTTTAATGGAAACATTATATATTGGGAAAGGAAACTATTATACATATAGACCATAAACCTCTTCAATTATTGCAACATAAGGGAAGTTGCAGAATGACAAACATCAAAGGTGGTTAGCTTATCTACAACAATTTCACCTCAACATTCATCATAAAAAGGAAGCAGTAACAAAGTGGCAGATTGTTTGAGTAGGCCTCCAATTGCAGGTTTGCAAATGGTGCTAGATTCATGTGGTCATCAATCATCCACATGGGAACAACTATATGGTATTGACCTTGATTTTGCTAACATCTATAGTAATTTGGTAGAAGGAAAGTGTGTCTCTGATTTTCACTTGCTGGATGGGTTGCTTTTCCATGTTGATCATATATTTGTACCCATTGAGGAATGAAATAAAATGATATGGTAAGCTCACTACATCCATGTTGTAAGATATTTTGGTATTTGTAAGACTACTGTTATCCTTCAAAAGTATTTCTATTGGACAAAAATGAAGCAGGATATAATTTCATATATACAAGCTTGGCAGCATGTGCAATTGCAAAGCCAACAAACCATAAGTTGGGTCTATACTTACCATTACCTATTACTGATAAGCCATAGCAGTCTGTTTCAATGGATTTTATGTCTGGGGTTCCAACTACCAGGCGGGGGCATGATTGTGTAAATGTTGTGGTAGATAGGTTTTCAAAAATTGCTATCATGGTAGCATGTAAAAAGATGATTTCTGTAGAAGAGACTGGCAAGTTATTTTTTGAACATGTTTGGGTTCATTTTGGTTTTCCCAAAAGCATTATTTATGATAGGGATGGCATGTTCATCAACAAATTTTGGTCTGGACTATGGGCTAAAATGGACACAAAGTTGACAAAGTCCACAACATTCCATCCCCAAATAGATGGGCAGACAGAAGTGTTGAATCAAATGATCATTCATATTCTATGGATGTTTAATCAAAACATCCTTGCACATGGGATGAAATCTTACCCTACATGCAACATAGCTACCATCATTCACTCCATAGCACTACATGGCATATTCCATTTAAGGTTTGTCTTGGGTATCAACCATTGGCACCTATGGATGTAGCACTGCTAGTTTTTCAATCTGATAGTTTATTGAATGTTGACAAGGAGGTAGATAAAGAAAAAAAAATCATTGATAACATTAGACACCTACAATAGCAAGTTCATGAGATTTAGGAGTAGAGTAATCAGAAATATAAGGAAAGGCATGATAAACATAGAAATCCTCATCACTTTTAGGTTGGTGACAAGGTATGGTTACATCTTTAGAAAGAGCGCCTTCATGGACCAAATAGGAAGCTTCATCCTCTTCGTTATGGCCCGTATACTATTGTGAAGCAAGTTGGTGAGAATGATTTTGAACTTAATTTTCCATCCTTCTTGGGCCTGCATCCAATTTTCAATGTGGAAATGTTGAGACCCTATTTTCCTCCTTTGTTGGACATTTCCCAAGCTACTGAACACATTCAAGCTGCAGAATTATGTACTACTATTCCAGTCTAGTGTGACCATGTTACTGAAGCTGTCATTTTAAAGACTTTGAGAAATTAGAACATTCCTCTTTATAGGGTGGTTCGAGTTAGTCAGCATCCTCATCAAGGCAAGTGGTAAACTAAGGAACAAATTAAAGCACAATTTCCTCATTTGTTGTAGTAGATTAGTGCAATGGGTCCCATTTCCTCTCAAGGGGGGAGGAATGATCAGGATGGAATTGGGAAATACTGAAAACTAATTTTTTCAATATTTTATATGTCTCAGTAAACTACATTTTTGAAGGTCTTTGGGGCATTTCTAGGCATGTCTCCTTTGGGGAAGTCTACAATTTTTTATTATCTTTCCAATGAATAAAACGGTTCACAAATCAGACCTAGGACTAGAAAGTTATGCCTTCTCCAAGTAGGCCTAAATTTTTATATAGTTTTTTGAAAATTTTGGTAGTTTTGATAATTTTATTTGTAATAAAAATTATGATGACTCTTCATTTCATTTCTAAGGCATTATAGTGACCCTTGGGATCCATCATATTTGTATAAACTCTAGTTTTGAATAGAATGGATTACTTTTTGGCTTGCAATTCTGTTGTTAGTCTTCTAGTTTTTATATTGAACTTGATAATACCACAAATATCACACCAGGTATTGTAATATGATTCATAAATTAGATCATATCACTAATGATCTGATCTTCAAAATTATTCAATCTCACATACCTTGGTATCTTGGTCCTTACGCTCAGTTCTCATGTTCCTTTTTCTCTACTTGTGTAGGCTTCATCATCTACAATCACTAGACAATTTTGTACTTGATTTTGAACTTGATGTTGTTGTCCTTGATTAGTACTAACATTCTCATCATCAGAATCATATCTAAAAAACCTAGGTAGATTCTCAAGTCTTTCATCAACTCTGATATTAACACTCTCCACAATCTTCTTCAAACTTTTTTTATAGCACCTATTTTCCTTTCTTTTGGTAGAGTATCCAAGGAATATACTTTCATCACTCCTTGCATCAAATTTCCCTATGTCCTCATCTCTCTTAATGTAGCATTTATTGCCAAAGATTCTAAAATACTTGACTGTAGGAACATTACCATACCATATTTCATAAGGTTTCTTACCAATGTTTCTGTTTATTTGCACTTGATTGAGAGTATATAATGCAGTGCTAACGACTTCTCTCCAAAATGTTTGTGGAACATTCCCATCAAGCATCATGATCCTAGAACTATCAAGAATGGACATGTTCTTCCTCTATACTATTCCATTCTATAATGGAGTCCTCAGAGAAAATAAATGCCTCTTTTTTCCATGTTTTTCACAAAAGGAATAGAACTCGCTTGATGTGAATTCGCCACCTCTCTCTGATATTAGACATTTCACCTTAATCCATGTCTCAATCTCAACCATGTTCTTGAAGATCTTAAACTTATCAAAATCTTTATACTTCTCCTTCAAGAAAGTCACCCATACCATCCTATAATAATCATCAATGACCAACATGAAATACCTATCACCTTGCAAGCTTCTTATATTAGCAAGACCACACAGATTAATATGAATAGGATCTAACAATCCATTAGGATTTTCTGATTTAGAATGGAAGGTAACTCTTGTTTCCTTTCCTAATTGACATTCTTTAAAAATATTATTAGCAAGATTATTCACTCTAGAAATATCTCTAACAACATGAGTAGAACTTATTGCCTCAATATTTTCAAAGTTCACATGACACAACCTCTTATGCCATGACCATCTTTCATCTATTTGAGCAATAAAGAAACTTCTCATACTATTATTCAATAAAATATGTTACCTCTTGTATTTGATCATGTTCAAATCCCCTTCCCATAGTCATTCAAGATCTTAAACTTTCCATTCTTGAAATGTAGGCCATATCCTTTCTCCATCAACTACCCAACACTAAGAATATTATGTTTCAAACCTTCCAAACTGAATACATCATCTACATTATTCTTTTCATTTAGAGAAATAGAACCTCTACCTCTAAACATACCACTAGTATTGTATGACCATCTTAGCATAACACCGTCATACTTCTCATAGATCATAAATTTTCTCATGTCACTATTCATATGGTGAGAGAAACCACTTTCTATTACCCATTCATCCTTCTGAACAACTTGAGTAGCTAGGTCTTTCTATTCAACAACATAGTTAGTAGAACTAGTAATCATAGTATATGTAGGCTTAAAATATTCTTCTTTAATATAAATGAAAGTAAATACAACATCACTCTTATCAGCTTCATCAGATTCATCATCGATAACTCCATCATCATCAACAAAGCAACATTTCTTCTCTGTTATAGTTTGCAACCAAGCTTAAACATAAGAACTCTTTTAGGACATCTAGATGCAAATTTTCCTATCTTATTGCATGAAAAAAACTGAGAGGCATCTTTCCTTTGTAGTTACCATAATGTTTAGATAGTCTTCTTTTAATTAGTTCCTCCAACTCTTGAAGTTATATTTCTTCTTCTTCAAGTTCCTTCATTTCCTTCTCATATCTTGACATTCTCCTAGTGGATCAAGGATCAGATCTTTGCATGCTCTTTCTAGATGCAATAGATTTAAATGTTGTCTCAACCTTAGGTAATACACCACCAAATTCACTTAACTCAAAAGTAGTCATCTTACCAATTGGCTTGTCTCTTGTTATAGGTGTCACTGTCTGAATCTCCTCAATGGACATGACTTTGTGTTTATAGGCAAGGGCAATTATCTCAGTATTTTGGCAACAATGTCCTCTTCTTCTAAGGTAACTCTAGCGCATATGATAGAACATGCCACTTCATTCACCCTAAGTATTAAAGAGGAAACCCTCTCATCTTCAAGTCCTCATACTATCCTTTCAAGCTTTGCAACTTGGAAATCTTGACTTTCGTGTCTCCTTCATACAAGTTCTACAACTTCTCCCAAATTTCATTAGAATTTTCTAACTCCATGAAAACTTTTCATTTCAAAATCATTCAAGGAATTCAACAAAGCTTCATTTGCCCTGATATTTTATTTAGCATCATTAATCTCTTATGATGTAGTTGTATTTAAAGGAGCAATATAAGTAGACTTGGAAATCATCCAATATTATTCATCAATACATCTGACATGCACTATCATCAGGGTTGTCAAAAAAGTGTAGTTAGTTCCATCAAACCCTGGATTGTCCTTCTTGTATGCTACCATCTTCATATCTCCATCAATATATTAGGCTTCTTTCAAGGGACTAGGCTCTGATACCTATTGTAGGAAATAAGGAAGTGAACAAATGAGAGGGGGGGGGGGGGAATCAATTTCTCCTAAACTTCNGGGGGGTGAATCAATTTCTCCTAAACTTCAAAAAACTTAGATCTGATCTTAATGAGTTAGGCTTGCATGCAAGAATCATTAACACATCCACAACACATAACATAAATATATTTATCATTGAAACCCAAATAGGAAAAACCACAGTGGGGCTTGAACCCACACTAAGTCAATACCTTGTTAGAATCACAACCTATTACAAATGAGGAATGCTCATGCATTCAGACACATTTCCTAGAGCTCACTAATAAAAAATTCCTTAGGCTAGAACCCAAAAGAAGGAATTCAGATTACAATACCACTACAATGGTTGATCAAAGAACAATCTGATATTTATGAATTGTATAGCAGCATCTACTTTATGTCAAGGTCAATTCTAATGAAGTACAACACAAATCTCTGTTCAAATCCACTATAGTTCCTTTAGATGAGAAATTCAACCTCCAATAGATCTGAACTACTACTTTAAAATAAATGACAGGCCCCCACAATCATCCACACACTTGCGCACACATTATTTTTGCCCTAATTCATCAACCTTTATCAAGAACTAGGTCAGAAAAACCAAACTTTGGAATTTTCAATTCTACTTGCCAAGAATCACAATTCAAATCCACGTTTGAGCACCAAAACATAGCAAAGATCCTTATCAACACCCTAAGCTCATAACACATCCATAAATCATGCCTTGATCTTCATAAAAATGCTTTACTAATTAAGTCGGCCAAAAACATAAGAAAATAGCCACCGACTGAAAAATCATCAAAACTTGATCACTACAATCAATGCTAATTTCCAACTTGTCAAGAACACAACCCAAGAGCATCCATAGGCATCATGAAGAACACACAAACATTCAAATCCACCCAAACCTTCAAATTCATCAGCATATCTCATGTTGAACCCCAAGAACACTGTCACCTTCAATTGTAACACCTAAAAAATGCCTTGCGGATCTTTGGACAATGAACATTTTGAAATGAGGACACATCAGCATGTCTCAAACATCATCCTAGGTGCACAAACAAAAATATCAACCTCGAAGTGTACATTGAACCAATCTCTTCCACCCAGTCAACTCTAGCAAGCATTATCTTACCATTCACTACACATATCCTCATAACTTGTCCAAATATTCATGTGTACCTCTATAACTTGACATGAACTACTTATTGAATCCCTACAATATTCCCTCCCATGTGAAACCTTTGATCTACAGTAACCAAACATCTGATCATACTGCACCACTGGCCAAACTAGTTTGTTGATATCAATGATAACACCAGCTTGCCAATTAGACCGTCCTAGCCCAAGCCAATAAAAAGTTGGAATGTAGACCTTTCCACTACCAAATGAATCAAGGGTACCTCCTACTAACTCTCGATCCTCTTTATTTCGCCTCCCATTCTTTATGATTATGCCATGTAGAAGAAAACCATAATGATATTATATATTGTTGTAGCCAAAATTAGTAACAAGGAAATCATCTAATGGTTCTCATTTTTAAAATTAAAATTTCACACTCATCCTTCAAGTTTAGTTTTATAAGTTTCATTAAAAAAATTCTTCGTCCTCACTTTATATTTTTACATATCACTCCATATAAACATCTTAAACATGACTCTATTCAAGAGAACCAAGTTGAAGATAACTTGTAGAGTTGCATCAGCCTGATTGTCATATTGTAGCATGTAGAGCTAGTTATCATATATCCACAATAATTGAGTTGCAACATCAGCAAAAGCCACAACCCAAAGTGCACTAGTGTGATATTGGAGCTTCAATTATAGAAGGTATCTATAGTTACAGTTATCTATTTTCACCCACATTTAGAACATAACCATGTACCATCACCATTTTGAACATGTTTTTTTAGTCTTGCATATTCAAAAGAAGTGGACATAATGGATAAAAAAATTTATCTTGTTTGATGACTTTCACAGTTTCTCTCTTTTGAGCTTCCAAAGGATCTTTTATTGTTAATTTACATTCTAATAGAGTTGAAATCATGGCCCTACCCATTCTTGCATTGCCTTGTTCAATAATTAATGATGATGAAAGCATATCACTATTATCTATTTCTACATTAGATCTAAGGGCCCCTACTTTAGGTATTGAAGGTTCTATTTTTAATACTATCGATTCTACAATATTTATGAAATTTCCTCTCAATTCATCCACACACCCATTATTGACAACAAGAAAAACCATATTTTGATGATTCTTTAATCTTTTCAAATGTTTTCCCTCTTGGTGGCAAAATAAACCATAGAAAATCACATCAATTATTGACAAGAATATCTCAACTAATTTTACAGTTCTTTAGAAAACTTATGTTCCATCCAACAAGCCCAATTATGCACACCAAATTATTATTATTGAGCTTTGTAATTTCATCAAATTTTGTGAAGTGGAATAGGTTTCTTCTAACTGACTTGTCATCATTATAGTGATTCAACATTGATCTGCCAAAGTAATCTTTATACAACTATTTAACTTGTTATATTGTCTATTTGCATCATTCATAGTACCTTTATAAATTGTATACACATCACCTTCTTCCACTCTATCGTAATATATTTTTTCAACATTATTAAAACAAACAGTTTAAATTTCATTCCTTCAACATCTAACAAATCAAAATTGAATATTGTCCACTATTTCTATGTGTATTAAACTAACGCATTTGCCTTTTCTGGTATAACATCCTTTGATTATCCATCTACTTTGATAGGGATTCAAATCTTTTAAAATATTGATAGTTTTAGTGATAGATGTTTTCTTCACGGCCACATGGGTACCAAACTTTGGTGTACAACTAGATGGACTGTTGACTTTTTCTGACCACATGTTTTCTTGTTGTGACTGAAATAGGTATTCTAGTTTTCCAATGAGGTAGTGGCTTGAATGAACAAAGTATAAATTGAAAACAATTATTTTCCTTTTCAAGAAGGAAACTAATAGTTATTATAGGTTTGTAGAGTGGGATTTGGGGAGAGAAATGAAACTATAAACATACTAAGTGAATTAATTCCCCATTTCATTGATTGCATATTAGGAAGGAAGAATATATATAATAGGCTCAAGAGATGACTCAAGAACTAATTGGAAATAAGGTTTTTCCTTCACTAAATAATGTAATTGAAATTATTATGCAAAGAATTGATCTATTAGAAAAGTCACTAAAAAAATTATGAAAACAAATTGATATAAATTGATATTGAGTTAAAACTGATAGAAATAGAAATGAGAAGATGAAACTAACCAGCTCTAGAAATTTCAGTCAAAAATGAAAAGGACAGGGAAAATTTTGATTTGTACCCTGGGGACAGGGTGAAACTCAATCTGTACCTAGCACTTTCAAGTGAATTTTTTTATAAAATATGCAACTCTTCTTGCACTGATCAGACCTGAATTTGTAGCTCCATAACCAGTACCAGCACACATAAAAATGGAGAAAAGGTTGGGAAAAGGGGTTTTCCTTGGTCAAACCCTTGTTTACAAATAAACATTGAAATATGATAAAAATTGCATAAAGGAAATAATGTAAAATATAAATTTCTAATTTACCTTGCATAAAACCTCACGAACGAATGTATAAATTGCTCAAATCTATAAATATTCTTGAATGTGCTTGAAATATAAAGAGTTGACCTTGGAATGTGATGTAGGGTCAATAATCCCCTCACAAATGTATATATCTATGATTTCCACTCCAAGATATAGAATGTACATGTGCTTGATAACCACATGGAGAGAGAGAGAGAGAGAGAGAGAGAGAGAGAGAGAGAGAGAGAGAGAGAGAGAGAGAGAGAGAGAGAGAGAGGAATCTTCTTACTTGATTGAGAATTCCTCTACTTGTTCATCATGAGAGAGAAATTTTCATCAATTAGAGAAGATTTCCTTTAATTTGATGGATCTTGAAAAAATGAAGACTTGGAGAGCTTGAATTGGATGCTTGCCTTCAAATCTTAAATCCAAATCCTAAATTTTTCTTGCTTACACTTTGTTGATAGATAGATTTCACTTGATTACAATCTTATGCCAAATAAGGGGAGAGTAGTTCCTTTTATACTTTACTCCCTCATTTCAGGATTCAAATTTGATCTAGACAATTGAAAGCCTCGGAAGAGGACCCCGATATCGGGCTCTGGACAAAAATTGGGCCCAAAACCCTAGGGACAGATTGCCATAAGTGATGTATCCTAGGTAAAACAATCTCAAATTTCACCAAGAGATTGGGGGTAGTGAATAGATGTGGGAGAAGAAAAGATAAGTCATAGGGATCAATCATAACATACATTGAGACCTCAAAATCACCAAAATGGGGCCAAATAGGTCCTAAACCATCCAATTATGGGTGCTAACTTTTTAGGACTATACATTTATCCCCCACTTTAGTGGGAGTATGAGACAAGCTCATGCTCATGGTAAAGGGGATCAATGCATAAGAACAATCTTATTAAGGTGTTAGCATGCCTATGAAAACCCCAATTTAAATTTTAAAACCAAGATCATCTCATGATCAAAGGTAAAGTTTGCACAATTATCTCAATCTGCCTCAATGATGTTTCTCATAATCTTTCTACGAAAAATGGAATTTGAAGGATTTGTTGAGCCAATTCATAGTTCAAATAGTTCAAATGGTTTAAAGGGTTTGCAGGGTTCAAAGTTTCAAGTTCAAATGTTAAAATGGTTCAATAGTTATGATCATTTTGAAGATTTACAAGGCCAATTTTTGAAGGCTCGTGATGGTTCTTCGTAAACTACTTCTAGTGTATGGTGTTGGTCCACTGAGAGGGGGGTGAATCAAACAAGTAAAAACTTAAACACTTAAAACTAAAATCTATGAATCACTCGGTAACATTGAATACCGTAATCAACCAATTCACCAAATAACTTAATGACTTAAACAACAATACATCTCATATATGTAAATTAATCACTCAAACTTAGCAACATCAAATTAAATCATATTTAACTCGGTTGACACCATATTTAACGAGGAAACCAAATTTTGGAAAACCCTCTATGGGTATTGTGACCCACAATAAAAATGTACCCTTCTGAAGTACGATCGGTTAAGAACCTATCTTGTTAAAGATTACAAACACATTTGCTAAATGTGGCCCTATTAGGGGATTTACCTCAATTCTATTAAGATCTTTACTCTTTTAAAAGTGGCCTTGTTTGAGGTATTTAAACACGCTTTTGGAATGTCACCTAAGTCTAGGTTTTACAAATAGGATGGTTAAATCTACTTGGTTAAGAGATTTCTTTGTTACAAATACTAATAGGCAACTGTAAATTTTATTCTGTAAATATAGAAACTACCTTTGCTTGTGTCAGATCCTTTATGCTCAATTGAATACTGGCATCTTATACTCCATTGATCTCTTTCTTAGACTGTAGATTCTTCAATATCTGTTTCTCTGTTCTGCTTGGTAAATGTTGTTCTTGAACTTCTTCTTCTTTGTTCAATTTTACAACCTCTATATTCTTTGTTAATTTATCATTCTTGATATAGACATAATTTTGCCTCTTAATCTCCTTAATTTTATTTTCCATCATTTGTTCTCATTTGTTCGATCATCTTCTTCATAATTCACAACTTGGTAAATCATTTCACTTTCACCTCAGAACTTGTACTTTTCTTGGAACTCTCACAATTTAGTTTAACCACTTGATCTTCACCTTAGATATTCTCAATGAATTTTCACGATCGTATATCTTCTAACAAAATTTATTTAATTCATATCCTCAACTAGCTCTTCATCGCTTTGTAATAAATTTGATCTTATCATCATTTATAATCAATATCTTGTACTCGGTAAAACTTGCTTTACAACTCGATAACTATCTTCATTCACTGCTTAGTTTCTAACTCATCTTTGGTGCTTGGTGCATGAATTTCACTCAATGTTTGGTAACTATGACTGACTCACATAATATTCTATCAACTAACTATGTCTAGCTTTGTAAAGTAACTCTTTCAGTCATAACTTTAACTCTTTGTAGTTTTTGACTTGATCAATCAATTGTACCGATTTGATAACATAAAATATATAGTAGAAAAAAACTATATCATCATTATGTCATCATTGTCTGATCTATATTTTCACCCATCTAACTTCTCCTCTTAAGATATGGTAACATAATAAAAATCAATTAATCAATTGCTTGACATCAATGACAAAACAACAACTGATCTAACCATTTCTATAATCATGATACTCGGTATCACTCGGTCTTCATCATCTCCATCAGATATACATAAGTTGATTAAAAATATCCCTCTTTGGCATTGATGGAAACTGCTATAAAAGTGTTATAGAAATTTATGATGGAAACTCTCCAATACATAACTATACTCCCTCTGATTTCAATTTTTTTTTTCCACTTTGATCTTTGATCTAAATCTCCCTCTTGGATAAATCTTTTGTTTCTGTATCATACATTCTGATTCTTCTTCATGAGTAAATAGTAGTAATTAATTCTCTCTCAATTCATCAATATCTCCCTTAAGGATAAATGTCATAAATTCATCCTCTCTCTCTCTCTCTCTTTGAAAAAAATGCCAAAAAGTCATACTCCTAAAAACTTGTTCCAGTAGTGGATTATACCTGACATGTACTCATATAACATTGCATACAAAAATCTTTTCACAACTTCAGGAATCTCCTAAAGTGTGTCATACTACATCAATTTAGTAATAGATATTCTAATGAAATATACAATTGATGCAACATGCCTCATTCTCTTTAGTGAACATTGGATAGGGTAAGAACCCCTAATTTACCTCTGAGATACTCAAAAGCATCTTTAGGTAGTGGCTTTGTAAAGATATCAACCAATTGTTCCTTTGAATTTGCATATTCCAATCTCACATTCTTCTCTTGAACTTGTTCTCTCAAGTAGTGATACTTGATAGAAATGTGGTTGGTCTTTGAATGCATAACCAGGTTCTTGGATATATTAATAGCACTTGTATTATAAAAAAATAGTAACCGGATCTGTGATCTCTTCTTGCATACCTTCAACTAATTTTTTAATCCATACTATATTTGTACAATTCATAGTAGCAACAACATATTCAGCCTCGACAGTAGACTGTGAAATGCAACTTTGTTTCTTTCTCAGCCATGTAACCAATCTTTCACCTAGAAAGAATGCGCCTCCGCTATTACTTTTCCTATCATTAATGTTTCCAGCCCAATCTGCATTAGTGTAGACTTGCAGATCAAAAGTACCTCCTTTCTTGTACAATAAACCAAATTATTCTGTGCCTTTCAGATATCTTAAAATTATTTTTATTGTAGACATATGTGTTTCCTTTGGATTAGAAAAAATCTTGCAACAATTCCAACAACATGTGTTATATCAGGTCTATTGTGAACAACATACTACAATTTACCAATCATGGATCGGTAAAGAGTATTATCCACCTCTTGTGTTTCACCCTCTTTAGATAATTTACATCTAGTAACCATAGGTGTTCCAACAGGTTTGGAATCTTCCATACCAAAATTTTAAGGATCTCTTTGATATACTTGGCTTGTGTAATATAGATCCATCTAGTAACTTTTTGTATATGTAGACCTAGAAAGAACTTAATATCTCCAATCATTGACATTTCAAACTCTTTTCTCATTTCATCAACAAATCCTTTACATAAAGTGTCATTGCCTCCAAAAATAATATTATCAACAAAAATTTCATCAATCAAAACTTTATTATCATTATCACATTTCAAGTAAACATTACTGTGATCACTTTTCCTCTTAACTCCCATTTTGATTAGATAAGAGTGTAATCTCTCATACCATGCTCGGGGTGCTTGTTTCAAACCATATAAAGCTTTATGTAACTTACATACCTTGTTCTTGTTTGTGTTCTCAATAAATACTTCAGGTTGCTCAATGTATACTTCTTCTTCAAGTATACATTAATAAATGTAGACTTAACATCCATCTGATATACCTTGAATCCTTTGTAAACAACATAAGCTAGAAGTATTCTAACTCCTTCCAATCTAGCAACAAGTGCACAAGTCTCTCCATAGTCAATACCTTCTTCTTGTGCATAACCTTTGCAAACCAATCTAGCTTTATTTATGATAATTTCTCCATGTTCATTCAATTTGTTTCTGAAAATCCATTTAGTACCAATAAATTTTTTGTCTTTAGGACTGGTTACTAATGTCCATGTCTTGTTCTTCTCAATTTGATCATACTCTTCTTTCATTACTTTCATCCAATCTTCATTATCTAGTGATTCTTTAACTTTCTTTGGCTCAAATGTAGATATAAAACATGTATTGTCACTTACCTTTCTTCTTGTCATCACTCCAGCATCCTTATTTCCAATAATCTTTCTTAGGAAATGGTGCCTTCTCACATACTTTTCCAAAATAGGCTCGGTAGTTCTTGGTTCTTCATTATCAACATTTGGCTATTGAAATCCTTGTTCATCTTCCTCCTCGGTAGGTGCTCTTAGTAAGGTATCAGGAACATCATGTTGAACATATACAAACTTCTCATAATCCTCAGATTCCTTCTTGATATCTTCATCATTCCTTTCTACAAATTCACCAATTCTTACATTTGCACTTTCCACCATCTTGTTAGAAACCTTGTTCAAACATTTGTAAGTTTTACTCCTTGTAGAATATCCTAAGAATATTTATTCTTCTCCTTTTGAATCAAACTTTCGTTCTCTAGAATCTTTCAGAATATATCATTTTCTCCCAATAATTTTAAAGTAACTGACATTAGATTTGTGTTCATTTGTACTCGGTTCAATGTATAAACAACAATACTCACAAATTCTCTCCAAAAGTTCTATGAAACTCCCTTTTCAATCATCAATGTCCTAGCACAATCAACAATAGATCTATTTCTTCTCTCAACAATCCCATTCTGTTGTGGTGTCCTTGGTGATGAAAATTGTCTCTTAATTCCATTCTAATTACAAAACAATGTAAACTCATTAGAAGTAAACTCACCTCCTATGTCGGATCTCAGATATTTCAATTGTCTTCCAGTTTCTTTTTCAACTCGGGCCTTATACCACTTAAACATTTGAAGAACATTAGATTTTTCTTTAAAAAAAATTACAGACATCATTCTAGAATAATTATCCACAAATAAAATAAAATATTTGTCTCCATAATAGCTTTGAGTCCTCATGGGTCCACAAATTAGTATGCACTAAATCCAAAATTCCTTGTGTAACATAAGTTTTGCTTGAAAAACTAGGTTTAGTCATCTTACCCATCTAACATTCTCTACACATATCATTCTTAGGTTTCTCTAATCTTGGCAGTCCTCTCACTCTATTCTTCTTACACACTTTGATTAAGTTGTCAAAATTAACATGACAAAGCCTTTTGTGCCATAACCAAACATCTTCAACTTTAGAAAACAGGCAATTGTTCATAAAAGTATCAAGATACAATAAATTACCTTTAGATTGTTCTCCAGTAGCAATCAAACTATCCTTCTTATCAAATATGTTCACCTTTTCATATTTAAATTCCAGTCGGTGACCTGTATTATGGTCACTTAAACACTTAAAACTGAACTTACTAATTCACTCAGTAATACTGAATACAGTAATAACCAATTCACTAAACAACTTAATAACTTAAACAACCATACATCTCAAATATGTAAATAAATCATTCAAACTCATTAACATCAAATTAAATCTAAATTTAACTCAGTTGACACCAGATTTAACGAGGAAACCCAATTTGGGAAACACCTCTATGGGAATTGTGACCCACAATAAAAATTGTACCCTTCTTAAGTATGCTTGGTTAAGAACTTATCCTGTTAAAGATTACAAATACATTTGCTAAGTGTGACCCTGTTAGGGGATTTACCTTAGATCTGTTAAGATCTTCACCCTGTTAGGAGTGTCCTTGTTAGAGGTCTTTAAACACTCTTTTGGAATGTCACCTACTTCTAGGATTTACAAATATGACGGTTAAATCCACTCGGTAAAGAGATTTCTCTGTTACAAATACTAATAAGCAACAGTAGAACTTTGATCTGTAAATATATAAACTATGTTTTCTTGTGTCAGATCCTTTATGCTCAATTGAATACTGACATCACATACTCTATTTATTTCTTTCTCTGACTATAGATTCTTCAATCTTTGTTTCTCTATTCTTCTCAGTAAATGTTGTTCTTCAGCTTCTTCTTCTTCTCTATTCAACTCGCCAGCATCTCTATATTCATATTTCTTGGTTTGTTTTCATTCTTTATATAAAAATACTTTTGCCTCTTAATCTCCTTAATTAGATTTTCTATCATTTGTGCTCTTTCGTTCGATCATCTTCTTCATAAATTTCAACTCGGTAAATCACTTCACTTTTACCTCAGAACTTGAACTTTTCTTGGAACTCACATAATTCGGTTTAACCGCTTTATCTTCGACTTAGATCTTCTCATTGAATTTTCATGTTCATATATCTTCTAACAAACGTCATTTAATTCTTATCCTAATCTAGCTCATCATCACTTCACATTAAATTTGTTCTTATCATCATCTGCAATCAATATCCTGTACTCGGTAAACTTGCTTTGCAACTCGATAACTGTCTTCATTCACTACTCGGTGTCTAACTCATCTTCGGTGCTCGGTGTTCGGTAAATGTGATTGACTTACATAAATCTATACCGATTAACTCTGTCTAGCTCAGTAAAGTAACTCTTTCAGTAATAACTTTACCTCTTTGCAATTTTTTGACTTAATCAATCAATTGTACCGATTTGATAACATCAAATATATAGTGGAAAAAAACTAAATCATCATTACTTCATCATTGTCTGATCTATATTTTTCACCCATTTAACTTCTCCATTTTTTTGGCTTTTTATTGTGGTTAATCTTTGCTTTGTAAATCTGGGGAGTTAGCCCCTCTTGGGTTTCTGTCTCTATTTTGGATAGTTAGTTTTAGTTATGGATTTTTAATGCTTTTATCTTTCTAGCTTTGTCAAAGGGTTTCGGGGCCCCTTAAAAACCTGTTGTTACCGTAATAAAAAAACATAATAAAAATTAATAATCAATTGCTTGACATCAATGACAAAATATTGAACATTGAACGGACTATGGCTTTAGAAAAATCACAAGGACTCGAAAAGCAGGAAAAGACGAGAGCTGATGTCAAACTTTGAACCTTGAACTTTAAAGATTCAAATGTTCAAGTTCAACATGATCAAAAGACCGATAGAGTCAAACCACTATGCCACTAGGAGGGCGTGTTCAAGGAATTTGAACTTGAACTCTGAACTTAAGAGAAGTTCAACACTACAGGTTCAACCAAAGGGAAAAACACAAATGATAAAATATTTGAAGGAGAAATTGAAATCAATGATTGATATGACAAAGTTAAATTTTTCCAAGGATAAAGGTGTTAAAAATGAGAAAAAATAATACAAGGGTAACAGTGTCCTTGCATCTTCTTTGTCTATAAGTCTACAAATGTTCCCACCATAATTATGCATGTCCTCTTAACTTTGTGCAAGCATACTTCACATTCTTATCTTCATTGGTACCTTCATAATCAAAGTACTTCTCCATCTCAATGATCCAATAAAGTAACTCATCTAAATCCAAGTTACCATGATAATTAGGCGGATTGAAATGTGGTATGACATTGACTCTTGTTAGGGATTTTATAAATAAACCATCTCATTATTCAAGTTTTGGTTCAAGTTGTGTTTCACCTTCTTTAGCTATTTATTCATTTGTTTCTTTGTCTACATCACTTACATCTTCAATATGTCGACCTGTTCTTTGGGTCATTTCAACAACATCTAATCTTGTCGCAATCTATCTCAACATATCCAACATGACTGGATCTACATCTCTCCTTCCACCTCTATCATTCCCTCTCTTAGCCATCCTGAGTGAATCCTCTGCAACTACGGGTCATATTTTCACTCTTCCACCCCACAATAAATCAAATTCAGGACTTCATCAACTCACGGACCATAATCTACAACAACATAATTGGTACCTTATTCTAATACCACTTGGTGTAGCCAAGGACAGGAGGAACCTCAAAGGAAGTTAGTCCAATCCTTGCAGTGAGAGTCACACAATGGAAGCAACAAAAATTATGAAGAGACATGCAAGATCTGCCTTCTTCTTATCATCAAGAAATTAAGTACAATGGATCTGCAACATGCAATCTTACAATCCAGGCATACAAGCATGCTTTAGAACCTTTTATTGGTTATCATTTTATACTATCTATCACAAGCTCACACTGATAGTTCTAACTACTAAAGATGTACTACTTCTCCATGAACCTAAGGGATCAATTATATCAGTTTATAAGCCTTCGCAAACATCAAGTCAGCCTGAGAAAGATTAAATCCTCCAAGAATAAGAAAACATAATACAATATAGTCAGGACCTAAATCATAGGAATCTCTCACAATAGATAAAACATGATGAGTGAACTCACAAGTAGGTTGATCATGCTTATATAATCATCAAGATATGCAGAAGAAAGCTTCATCGATTGAGAAAATCCTTTGAAAGATCAGAAAACACAAACCAGTTATGAAACGTGAAGAACAAAGATATCCCGCCAGAAATCCAAGATCTTTCAACTGCAAAGCAACTAATTGAGATGCGAACCTAGGTGAAGGTAAAATATGATACCTAGAACACTCCCTGAGATGCACAAAAGAAAATGATCCAAATTGAAGGAACGCTGAAAGAAACTCAACAACAAAAAAAATAAAAAAATATTGGTTGATGCAAAATTTCCAAGAACCCAAGACGCTCCTGCATCAGAATTATATTTTTTCAGGTAATTTATTCAGCAAAAGTAATGGTGAGCCCATATTCTATCAAGGCAAGTCATTGTGAGGTTTTAATTTTTTTCTTCTAGGTAGAAGATTCATTTTTTCTATGAGAAATAACGATTTCCTCATTGTTGGGTTCAAAGAATTTGTAAAAAGGGAGTTTGAAATGAGAAAATGAAGTTTTCTAAAATTTATCCTGAGCATTGAAGTAAAATAAATGGATCATGATGCCTACAACCAAGGTTCAAGTTTCCATGGGATTTCTCTCAATTGTGGTTCTCAATGGAGAGTTGCTAACTTTGACCCTTGGTGAAATAGTAGGGCTTCTTGCCTATAAAGCTTACAACGTAGGTTCAAAATTTTAAAAAAATTAATGTTGATGGAGAGCGGAAGCATAAATAAGAGCGGGGGAAAGTCTTCAAATTTTGATGGTGCAGGGGGGAGGGTGTCGACGATGATGATGAAGATGTGGTCAATGTGATATGGTTTTGGAAGGCATTGGAGTCTTTTATTGTCTCTACATGGACCTTTGTTTATGGGCCTTGGTTTGATTTCCTCTTTCACTAGTGGTCCTTTCTACTTATGGCCCTGGTCATGTTTTTACTGTTTCTATAGGAGTTTACCTATAGTTGTATGATGAGTTGGAGTGAGCTCTTCCTTTAGAGATATGTAGAATTTTTAAGTATGTTCATATACTCTTCTTGAGCGCAATGGTGAAGTATTTTGGGCCTTTGTCCCTTTATGTGTATTGGATGTTGTAGGTGCCTACCCCCTCCACTCTGGTAGTTGCACCTCCTGTGCTATTTGTAGGATCTCATTATAAGTTTTTTTTGGGTCGATAGGAGGTGTAGGAGGTCTATGGCTAGGAATTTCTAAGATGTATAAGATGCTAGGGTTTATTCTCATGTTAACAATGACCCCATCTGGTGTCTTAGTTCATCACAAACATGAGCTTTTTTTGGTATTGTTTACTAAGTGGGTTTGGAGTTAGTTTGTGTTCTGGGTGTGTGGATTTGGGATATCTATTTTAGCCTGGTAGAGATCTCTATGTTTTGCTTGGTCTCTACCTTGCTCAGCTTTGTGGAAGGAATGGAGCGTTCTTGGGGGCAATCCCTTGTTTTAGAGGGAAATGTTTATTGTTTCCATAGTCTTTTCCCTCTAGATGCATTGAAAAATGTAGGACATAGATTGATGGAAGATTTTTCTAAGGAGGCCTCTGCAATGGTGTCCCAAGCATTGTATGAGCTCTTCCCTTATGCAATGGGGGTCATCTCTACTGTGTCTGCTTCTACTGTAATGTTTCTTGTATAATGGTTTGTATGGCATATTCCTACTCATAGTCATTCTTGTTCTCTGATTTTCAAGCTGTTTGTTGGTAGCGTCTCTCTTGTGGGAGATTGATTGAGGCCTTTGTCTAGCTTCAGGCTTAGGAATTGTTTTTTTTCTTTAGCTTTGCTCTTTCCATATGGAGATGGGTTTTCCCCTTTTTGGAGGGCACTCTTCTACTTGGGTATATTCACTCTTGCAGACAGAGAGGTGATGGCTCTTTAGTCTCTTAGAGAGTGAGTGAGGTGTATGGTTTTGTGGGCCTTATGGATTTTCTTGTAGATGGGGATGAATAAGTTGAGGTAGGGATTATGGGTATCTAGAGTGCATGGATGCCCTATTGGTGATTTCTAGTACTATGGGTGATTCAAAATTTTGTCACTAGTTTTGGGCATTGGTTTTTGTTGGCTTGGTTATACATGCTTTCGAAGGGGAGTCACGAAAATCTCATGGAGCTATTATTATTGATTCTTGTATTGAGATCTCTCATGACCTTTTATCTTAGTGCTTTTGTGCTGGTGGAAATATTGTTCTTGTGGTGACCAGAGGTGTGGCAGGTCATGTTGTGGTTGATGGGAATGTGATGCTCCAACTCTTGGAGGGGCCTGGGAAATGTTTGTTTGTCTTCATGCTTCTTCTAGTTGTGATCTTGAAGATGGTGCCTAACATGGTTTCAGGTGTGGAGTTTTCTTGCCCTCTATAGCTAGACTGTTATGAAAGTTGTTGAAACTTTTGGGTTTCTTTTTGTTTTTTTGAGTGGACTGTCCATTTTAGTTGGTAAGAATAATGGCCTTGTTTTCTCGAGTGGCCATTCGTTGAAGTCAGGTCCTTTTCTATTTAGATGGAAAGGAGTTTCACACCTGGGGGGTGGATATTCTACTGGAGGGATGCTATTTTTACTATAGGATGGTTTCAAATACCATTTTGTTACCTATTGTGAAGGTTTGGCGAGCCTTTCAAAATCCCTCTGTTAGTTCACCCCACTCAGTGAGTTGCTGGTTGTCTGATGTTAATGGCTTTCATTGACCTTGGTACTGTAAGTCGCCACTCTTGGCCCTTTGTTCTCTAAGTAGCCTTTTAAAAGAAGGTGGGAAAATTTGCTGACATTGTACCTCTTGTGACCTTGACTTGTAACAAGAAACACCTTTATTAATGCGTTGTTGATCTCTTGATAGCCCTTGGCATGTGGTTGTGTAAGGGTTGGTCGCCTTGCTAGGCTATTGAGCTTAATAAAAAGTAAACGGATCATGATATTTTTATTTCTCAAAAAAATTATGTCATAGAAATTTGAAGAGATTAGAATATTGAACAAGAAACTGACAATGACACCAACCACCACAGGTTTAAAACTAAGAAATATTATGTATACCCAACATTGTACAAGAGCATGGTTGGAAGCCCAATCTATTTACTAACAACCACACTTGATATATAATACATATAGTAGGCCCAACTTCTATATCTCTAGAGACACTAAAGATTACACACTAGCAAGCAAGTGAAAATTGAGAAATATCAATGATACAAGGGATATGGCATTTTGCATACTACATCAAGTGAGTTTGAGTTGATCATATAAACTAACAACAACTAGACAAATTGTATAGATGATAAGAAGAGAACATCTAGGCGTGTGTTCCATTTGGGCTCAAGATTCATTTCATATGAATCTAAGGAATAACATAGAGTTTTTCTTTACAAAGTAGAGCTAGGTATATGGTAAAAAATGTAACAACATTTTAGACTATTTGGCTTAGGAGGATAATAATAGACTTGAAGGAAGAACAAGAGGATAATACAACCATATGTTATAACAATATATCATTGATAACCCTTGGAACGAACCCAATTTTTCATGGATGAAGAAAGCATATTGAGATCCACTATCATTTCATAAGGGAACTCTAAGAACTTGGAGAAATCAAAGTTTACTTTTGTAGATTTAAGTAGTGGCTCATAGAATTTCCACCAAGCCACTCTCAAAAGATAGTTTGAACATCTAAGAAATAATTTGGGCATTATGGATACAATGACAATAACTTTGGAGCCTTTATAGTCAACTACAAAATTCATATAGAGTCAACTTTAAAATGCTTTAGGATGCTAGCTTTGGAGGTCATTTGCAATAGCTCTAAAAATGCATAATTTGACTTTGGAAATATGTAATGAACATGAAAGAAACCAAATCCAAGAGGTCTTGGATTCAATAAAGGACATTGCCAAAAATTATTTTCTTTGACTCAAGGTTAGGTATTTCCACCATAATATCCACCAATATCAAACAATTAATCCCAAGTCCTCTTCTTGGTTAGTTTTATAGATTTGATCAATAACCCGTACATATTTTAACCAAGCCACTCTCAAAAGTTAGTTCTAAACACCTAAGAAGTAACTTAGACATTATGAATATAATGATAGTAACTTCAAAGTAAGCTTCATAAGTCATATACACTCAATTCTAAAAATGTCAACTCTAGAGCTCATATATAGCAGCTCCAAAAGTACATAATTTAACTTTGTAAATATATAATTAACACTAAAGAGACTAAAGCCAAGAGTTCTTGGAAAGAAATAAAGGACATATCAAAAATTTATTTCTCATTGAGGTTAGGCATTGCCAACCTATGTAGTCAACTCCAAAATGCTTTGGAATGTTACTTTTGGAGGCCATTGAAGCAACTCTTGGAAATATATAATGAACATGAAAGAGACTAAATTCAAGAGGTCTTGGAAGGAATAAATGATGTTCTAAACATTTATTTCTAACTCAAGGTTAGGTATTTCCAATATAATAGCCACGCCAACATCAAGTAATTAGTGGTAAGTCCTCTTCTTAGATATTTTTGTATATTTGAGCAATAACTCATACATATTTTCACCAAACCATGGTTAAACGATAGTTTTGAACACTTCAAAAACAATTTGGGCATCGTGAATATAATCATAGTAATTTGAGAGTTGGCATACTCAGTTCCTTAAGTCATATACAATTAGTTCTAAAAATATATAGAAAGTCAACTCCTTCAGTCATATACAATCAATTCCGAAAATCAACTTTTACTAGTTTGACCCTCATAATCTGCCTCCACAATGCTATACAATGAGAAAAATGGATACAAACACATTGCGTTATGCTAATTTGTATTTTTACAATCATACCATTTTGTATGGAGAATAAGCAGAACCCTAACCCTCTTCTTAATTAATTTTGTAGAATTGACAGCTGCTAAGAACATATCTTCAAAGGGAAGAACAAAAGCAGCTGAGGTCTTTAATAGCTCGACGAATGTAGGCATGTGAAATGTTACTCTTGGCGGCAGAAGAGTCATAGACTACCTATGTCTGTTGTTTCAGTAAAAAGATGAAAAAGTCGTCACGTACAAAGTTGTATAAGTTAGAAAGGACGTTACCCCATGAAGAAAACTGAGTGTGGTGCCACAAAAAGATGTACAGGGAAGTCCCATCTATCCTACTGTAATGGCAGCCCCATGTAATTATTCCAAACATACATATCTCCTCTGGTAGGATTTGGTACTTTTTGTTTACTCCAACTTCCCTGTCATAGCTGTGTTCAGGCTGTCAACTTTCTGACTTTGAGTTAATCAGTTCTGCTTCAGTTGTATAGCTCACCTCTTTCTATCCATTTTATGAGTTGTCTGCTGCAAACAACTAGGAATCTTCATTTTAAGACCCACTTTCAAATTTCAATTATTGATATCTTTCTTTCCTATTTGGGATTGTGGAACTAAGATGGGATAAAATAATAGTATTGTTTTTAGGGTCATGCTTGTTTTTAAGCATTATGTGGGGACTGTTGTATATGATAGCTTACAACTTGCAGCTTTCAACATATCTTTGAAAAGTGTGAGCCTTTATTCTTCTGTTAATTTTAATGAGTTTCTTGTCTTCTTATGTGGTTGCCATGCTTGAAATAAAATATGTCACAGTTGATTTGCATATCTTTACTTGTAGGGATTTTTTTATTTCGTTGAGGATTTGCACCTCTGACACTAGATAGCCCAAGTCTGCATGGTGGAGTAGTTTCCTTCAGCTTTCTGATTCTTTTTGTTTAGGAGTGAGACTGGAATCTTAATCACTTGTGGTGATGCTTTACTAATATGAAATGTTCAGTAAGTTTTGAGGATCCCAAGGTATTCTGAATCTACTCCATACGAGTATATGTTGGTCATATTCTACTTCTCCAACTTGGGTATTTTTGGATAATCTTTTCAACAGACTGCAAACTCACAGAGCAGTATCTGCCCTGTTCCAGAATAAGTGGAAGTAGAAACAATCAGATATGGCTTGTCTGTTTCTACATTTCTATTCCTTACTTTTTCAGCTCATTTTGCTGTCAATTACAGTACGGTGTGGTCCTCCAGTTACACTCCGTTTGACGGATCAGTTTTCTCATCTATCTTTCAAAGAGGGATACTCTGTTGTATGGGGAGGTCCAACAAATGTCCAGCAACTAGATGGTGGGAACCTCGTGAAGCTTATTCTGGACAAATCCTCAGGTACACTCTCTTTGCTTATTCTATACTTGTTTGCTCTCCTTCTTAGTTACCTTAATCTTGCACCCTGTCTGAAACTCTGACTGAAAGTAAAAGATGGTTCACATTCTTGCTAGAGAAAGGAGAATCCACCGTGCACATTCCTCATCAGCTAATGAGTTTGAACCACTACACATTCTTCAAACTTTGTTGGACATAATGCTTTAAGAAACCTGCAGGGTCAATATTTTTCCTCCTTGCCATATATCAGTGCATGATTGGCAAATAGGATATAAAATGTGTTCATTTCAAGACTGCATTCTGTAAGTTAATGTTCAGCTCTAACTTGATTTGTACATGTTGAATGAAAGTAAAGATGACCCATATTCCTGAATCCTACATGAGAAAGAACTACCCACCGTGCACATTCCCATCAACTAATGAATATGAACTACTAAACATTCTTTAAACTTTGTAAGACAATGTTGGAAGAAGCCTGCAGGGTAAATATTCTTCCTCCTTGCCATATATCAGTGCACAATATTCAGTTGGAGAATATAACTCTTCAAGGGATACAAATCATAAACAATTTGAAAGTGGGTTCTTTGAATTGTTATAGTTAGTCCTCTCCTGTAAGCATAAACATGTGACTACAGTTAATTGCTGTTTGGCCATGTTTTAGTGGAATGACTGACTTGTCTTGATGGCTCATCTAATATTAACACTTTTCCAGTAGAACCCATCTATTACTTCCTTAGAAAATCACACTAATAAACGGAACCTACTAGAGAAGCTAGTGTAACTTAAGATTAGCCACATAAATACTTCAAATACGTTGTTATAGCAAAACCAACTAGATACTAGTGATGATGCAGGTCTGAACCTGGAAAGGTATTTGCAGTCTTTTACTGGTCTAGTGGCAGTTTTACAAGGTTTCATGAAGTACTCTCTTGAGGGTTGAAAATGAATTTGCTCATTTTGAATTCCATAAACTTACGAAGAGAACTTGAGTAGACATAATCCCTAATACTTTATCCACTAGTATGCATTTATCCTATTGTTTAGGAAACACTGAAGAAATAGATATAATCTGATCTCGATGATAACATACACCTAGTGAATTTGTTTGAGTTGTCCTGTCTATAAATATGACTTGAATTCACTAAAATATGCCATGCATCATCCTCTTCCTTGTCCTGTAAAGGTTCAGGATTCATTTCACAAGATGACTTCTACTATGGATTCTTCAATGCAGCCATCAAGCTTCCTGCGAATTACTCTGCAGGAATTGTTGTAGCATTTTATGTAAGCTCTTCATGACCATCAATCCCATGTTTTTTCTCTTCAATTATTTCAAAGAAGTAGCTTACTTGTTTTCGACATCACATGATCCTAACAATATGAATTAATCTCATGATTTCTCTCTCCTGGCACTTTTGCAGACTTCAAATGCAGATGTCTTCCCTCGTACCCATGATGAATTAGATTTTGAATTCCTGGGTCATGCCAGGCGCAAACAGTGGGTTCTGCAGACCAATGTATATGGGAATGGAAGTGTTCACATGGGCCGAGAAGAGAGATTCCATCTCTGGTTCGATCCTGCAGCTGAATTCCACGAGTATAGCATTCTTTGGAACTACAACCATACTGTGTATGTATCAAGTATATACATTCTTTCCGTATTGTTTCTAGTATTATGATGTGTATGAGGTCATGGGGTAGGACATCCAAGAAACATAACTTTTGTTGTGTCAGATTGGATCAAACATGCAACTTGAACAGCTAACGAGTTGTGGATTTGACTCAAAAACCAACTTTATAATCCAATGTACATCATAATGTCATATGCCTAGGCATATCAGAGAACCTTTGCAGGTTCCTATTGTCCAACTATGAACTCTACCGTCACTGGCACATAGTAGAGTCATAGCTTGGCTCCCAAAGACAGACTTCATTTTATTGCCTACAATAACCTCAAAAAGGGAAAGTTTGAGTCTACAAACTGATTCCCTGCATTCCATAATTTCCACCATTAACTAACAAGAAATTACTATTAGGGAATCAGACTTTGCATTACTGTTTTGTTTGTAATCTGAATGATAGTCATCAATGGGAGGAATTGGGATGATGTTGCACTAAGAAATGCACTACTATAATGTTAAAATGTAAGATAACACAAGAATTATCTTGGAAAAACCCCTATGAGGGGTGAAATGTTCAGTTGATAGAGGCAATAGCTCTGTCGTAGTGTATTGCACAGTATAAAGAACAGAGTCTTATACAATCTCTATCAAGCTTATCATTACTTAAGCTTTCTATTTCTCAGAGATCCAACGTTCAATTCTTCTCCTCTTTGCTTTGGAGACTCAATTAATTCACATAGGGTGCTGGAAAACTTCCTTTGTGTATACAAAGTCTTCTACATGGAAACTGAAGAGACATGGTCACTGAAATGATACAAGTTTTCCTTGTTTAAACTATAACAAAATCATCACTTTCAACAGGAACAGGAGGCAGTTTTAGAACCACCCAATGTTTTGAATACTCCTAGTGACAATTTTGAAAGCACCACTGTAAAATCAGGAGCCCTTCTTTTAAATTATGAGGACTGTAAATATATGAACATATTCAACTTTTCATGCCATCAGCTATAATTTTTTGCCTGCAATATGCTGAAGTTTCTTTCCCCTTCAAAATGAGCTTTACTCCTAGATCCAATACTGATCATCTGGACTCAAGCAAAATAAGCTTTACTCCTAGATCAATATAGATTACCTGGAATCAATCAAGTTCTTGTTTTGTAACAGGTTTTTTGTGGACAATATCCCAATCAGGGAAATACATCATACCAGAGAATGGGGAGTGCAATATCCTTCAAAGCCAATGTCTGTGTACTCAACTATCTGGGATGGATCAGACTGGGCCACTGAAGGAGGGAAGTATCCAATTGATTACAGGTATGCACCATTTGTAGCTTCTTACACCAACCTTGAACTTGATGGGTGTGTTTGGAATCCTACACAGCCCACTCCATTGTGTTCATACAGACCACACTCCACAAATCCCATTGATGGCCCAGAGTTCAAGTCTCTGGATGCCAGGCAGCGAGCAGCAATGGATTGGGCAAGGAAAAGATTTATGACATATTCATACTGTCAAGATTTTTCAAGGTATCCCATTACCCCACCTGAATGTCAAGGACAGAGAAAATCAGAAACAGAGTTTATTCAGAACCATGATTATGATAATGATCTTGGTACATTTGAGCAAGAGGAGCCTCCCACAATGACACGGTTTTCAAAGTATGGCAGAATGATGTTTTCAATACCTCCTTCTCAGAGAATGGCAGGGGTGGGCATTGGCATGGATAGGAGAGCCTATGGTTTATGGTGATTGATTTTGTTTGGGCGATTCCTTCTCTGTAGAGCTGTAATAATAGAGATTATATATATTATTTTAGATCCAGTAGCATTATGTCTTGAATAACATGAAATGTAAGAGTGCGTGCCTTTTGTCCTGCTTTAGACATACATCATTTATGTATATTGGAGAGTGGCATTTTTGTAAAGACAGATTGCAGGTGCATTGGAACACGCATAGAGCAGGCTTCAATCAGAATTGCCTGAATTTTAAATACATGCTCACACCACCGAATTTAAAGATGATATGTACGGACCAGCAAACAATAAATAAATTTCAAGAGCTCATGGTAATCAAATTTTGCCAATTGTAACTTTAAAAAATAGAACTAGACAGATGTTGGCTTGTGTGCTAGTGTCTTCTGTGTCACATTGGTATCTGCACTCTCTTCTGTGAAAATGGCAAAATCCTGGATCAGTCAAATCCTTAGGTTGATATAACAAAAGTGGTAGGGACTAGATTTCATTAGTATGGTCTAGAATTTTTGAAGTGTTGTCCAAAGTGCAGTTGTGGATGACTATATTATGGAGGTTAAGTGGTGTGCCTATCAATTGAGGAAGTCTTATATAGGTAAAAGTGAGTTCTATCCTTCAGTCTTTTTTTGTGAATATTGTACTTTGTTCTATATATTAATAGTAAAGGCTTCTATTCATAAAAAAAAATGAGTTCTACATGTCTAACAAGAGTATGTGTATGTAGGAGGTGTTAGATACGTGTTAAATTAGGCTCTATTTTAATCCAGCCAATTAAATATATATTGTGGACCTAGTTTGATTGTTAGTTTGATTGTCAGAAGTGAGTTGGGTTTTAAATTTTGTGAAAATTATAGGTTTGTATAAGAAAATGTGAGTTTGAATTCTCATGATATGAATGTGTGCTCTTGTTTGAAGGATTAGAGCATGAGTGGTCTTGTTTAGAGGACATGAGAGGAGAAATAGGGTTAAGCTTTGTGAATATGTTTGGATAGAAAAACATTAGTTTGAAATTTTGTGACATGAATGTGTGCTCTTGTTAAAAATATATGGGCATGAGTGGACTTGTCTAGAGGTATGAGTGTAAGTGGCCTTCTCCAATGGACAAGAGTGGTTTGTTGTGGGTAGTTAACACTTTCTACCTTTGGTTGTGCCCTCATTTTAGCACCTACTTTTAGTAAGCATGATTTGGACTTTTTGACCCATTTGAAGAATAAATATTTACAAAGCATCAACCTTGCATATTGATGTACCCTCATACATCAAAACTTTTATTACACTAGTATTCTCAACTCTTTTGTCATCTTTATTTTTTGCTCCTAATTTAGTATTACTATCAACTACCATAAATCAAGTATGCTAAAGTAACAATACAAATTTGATTGTACTTAATATATAGGATATGAAGAGACTCACTTGTGAAGTTAAGGTAGTGGAACGATTTCTTACACTAACCTTGAGATGATGGTTATGTAAAAACTTTCTTAGATTTCTACAACAGTTACAAAAACTTAGCAAAAATAAACATAAATAACATGCATATAAGAACAAAGTTTTTTACGTGGGGAAAATCCTTTAGGGAGAGAAACATCACCCTCCAAAAGCCGCCCAATATATTATTCAAAAATCAATAACATACTACAATATACTTGTAGAGAAAGCTTTTCACAAGAGTATAACCAACATAGATCCATAGGCAACTCAACAACTATCAGACTCTCAAAATACATCACAATACATAGTTGTAATGCAATGCCCTCTTAAACTAGGGTTGCCTTCTCTGGCAAACAAATCCCACGAAATATCCACCATTAGATCTATGACCTAATGATAAACAAACAACATTTATAATGACATTTATAAATAAATATCTCCCCTTGCACCCCCTTGCGCTCACGTATCAACAATAACCTTTTTATTAACTGGTACATTTTTATTATCGCAAAGTTGAGACACCATTTTCTTAACAAATCTCCTACTTTTTGAACACTTTACAAGAGCAATGGGAGGAGTAACAACATCATTGTTTAATAACTATATGATCAAGAGACCCATAGACTTTGAACTATGCTCAAGAACTTAGTTTAAGAATCCACAACATTCATCAAAGTTTCTACCTTAACTAGCTTAACCATGTCATCCTCAACTATATCTTTGACAAAATGATATTGAACATCAATGTGCTCGGTCTGGACATGAAATGTCAGGTTTTTAGCTAGCTAGATCACATTTTGACTGTCACAATAAATATTCATTGCACCTTGTTTTATTCCAATATTGAACACTCGCTTAAGAAAAAAGTAGTTACCATATGCTTTGCTTAAGTAGTGGACAAAGTAATTAGAGCTTGTCTCTTCCTCATCCAATTGATTGCACCGCCAAATAAATTAAACAAATAAGTGTTATGCCCTGCATACCCGTCCCTACATTTTGTCTGGAATAATGTTGGGTCCCCCTTTCTTTTTGCCTTAGCTTTATTTTCTTTGTCCTTCGTCTTCTGTTTCTCTGGGATCTGGATCCCGGAGTGTCTTCCTATCTTGTGGCCAAGGAATTCTGGACTCCGAGGATTCCGACGTCCACTTCTGTCTTTACTCGAATAAGCAAACGTCGAGTGCCTCAAGGTCTGGACTTCGAGATCTACCTATCGTCGGATTTCCAATCAACAATTATTGTGCTCTCCTAGGCATTATAAAAGGCTTGTACCATTTTTTTTGATGAATAGTTCCTTTCCATTAAAAAATTTCAAAGTTACATATTCACAAAAAAGGGGCCG
>MU225770.1:2737537-2778508 GCA_018584345.1 Thuja plicata
CTTTGGTGAGGTTTTGCACTCCGTCAAGACGGACCCCATGAGGGGTCCAGCTCTTGTTGACCCAGTCCTTGAGGATACTTTCAGGAGGAGTACGACCCACAAAATATCCAATTAGCGTATGTTTCTCTAGCCATTCACATGCAGTATCAAATTCCTGGGGGTTAAGAATGATATCAGGGTTACCTCGTGGAAGACCTTCGGGATGAACTTGCGAGGATGTTTGTTCGGAGGCGGCGCCATGGCAGTCCGAAGCTTCAACTCGAGCACCAGCAGTAACTGCTGGGCCGAAGTTGGCCGGAGCCATACTAAAAGCTAACCCTAATGAGATCCCGCAGTAAATGCGGTATGACAGATGGAAGGCTCAGAGCGGAAACACAGACAGAAAGCCGTACACATGAAAACCCTAGCAGAGCGAACCGGCTTGTACCATTTCACTTTCACATTTACTGCAAATAAAGTTATCTCTTGACCGACTGCTGTGAATTGCTAAGTGTCTTCGAGCTCAAGTTTTCAAATTATGAAATTGTGACATACTCGTGACTGCGTTCGAATAGTAGCATTAGGTCATCGAAGCCGCTGGTGAAATATTGTTTCAGGTTTCGTCCTCTTCGACATTTTGTGTTTCAGGTAGGTCCCTCTCGGGGCCTTCTAGTTTTTTTTCCATTCTTTTGGATGTTTCTTTGTTTAATTGCTTTTCCTTTTTGTGTCGCCTGGAACTCACACTGTAAATAGTGCCTACACGCGGGTTTGGGCTTGTTTTCCTTCATTTTTTAGTTATGGTGCCCGCCCTCCACGACTTGTCCAAGTTCGTGGATGGGTCCCCTGTAAACTAGTGTAAGCTGGTGTAAACTGTTGTAAATTTTGTGAATGTTTTGTAAATTTTGTAAACACTGATTATGTTAATAACTTGTAAATTAATGTAAAATAGTGTAAATACGTTGTGAATTTGTATAAATGCCTTATAAATTCATGGTTTTTCTGTGACTTAATGTAAATAGCCTGTAGGTTAATGTAAATGGTTGGTAGCCTAGTGTATCCTCTGTACAATTGTATATCTTGTGAATATGCGGGCATTCCATGTGTTCCATGTAAACTTTGTACAATTTGTATGTCTAGTCTAATTGGTTGGTCTTTTTGAATAGGAGTGTGAGTCCGTCGAGTCCCGATTCTTTGTGAGGTTTGTCAACCATGCGCTACAATAACAGGGTCACCAGCTCTGTATTGAGTCGGCAGGACCCAGGTTGTGATGTCAAATACCAAATTCTACCGAGTTGCGGGATCCTTGTTAGTCGAAGAGCCGAGCTCGTGCGCTCAAATGACTTGGTTATAGTTATCTCCCTCCTTCATCATATCCACCTTAATGACAGGAAAGATTCCCACGAGTGGATATTTATATTCATCCCAGCTGGCCATTAATACCCTTCGTGTCGTGCCAGTTGTTAACCGAACGCCATAACTCCACCATAGTGGGTATACACATGTCTACACCTTGAGATGACTAGACACTTGATTGAACGTCACATCAACTACCTCGCTTGTTCTTTTGTTATTCCAAGAGTATCATCCCTGGGTGTTGTGGCGATCCCCAACATGTCCTTCATAATAGTTGCTTAGGTTACTATCTCCAGACTTCTCCTATCTCGAACGTATGTTTTGTGTCTTGCAATTTTCTCACGAAAGGAACATTCCAACTCGGTATTAATGTAATAACTAACGTCGTGTTTCTCCTCTTTATAACAAGACAAGTGATCCTTAAAATCCTGGGATTCGGAGTTTTCTCAAGCTTAATGTTTTGTATCTTAAACTGACATTCGTCTGGTCCTGCAGGTTATAATTATGAAAATGGTAGAAGTAGGATCACCTCTGAGAAGTATGGAACTTCCAAGCACATCGGTGGTGCTTGCCAAGAAATCAAAGGTGGAGAGGGCTTTAGAGAAACTCTCATTGGTCCTCAAGTACAAGAAAGATGACATAATCCAAGGTTCTTGGATTGAAACAATTCTCCGAGAGGTCACAAATACAGATTTTGACACATGGGCCAAACTTAAGGGCCTATGTTTAGGCCATATATCAGCTACGATGAGCCAACGACCTAGCATCAACAAACATAACAACCTCTGGAATCATCCAAGTAGCTGACTTTCCCTACTCAGTGCAAGACCTGGAATTAATATTGCTCTTAGCCAAAAGATACAATGCAGCCATTAGATCTATTGTGACATCCTCTGGAGTGCCCATCACCTCCTTAGATCACGATGCCATCTCTGCAATTTGGCAAATTTTATTTTTCTAGGGTTCTGTTGTCCTCACCCGGATAGCCTCAGTGGCTCAATTCACAGAAGCAGGAGATGTGGCCCGATGCCACCTTAACACAGAATAGCTGAGAAGTCCGTGCTAGGATTACAAGAAGATGAAGATGGATATCCCACGCTTCGACTTCAAGGAGTCAATCCAGGAAGGGATAATATTTTTGTGCAGAACTTTCAGGGAACCCCACACTCGAGAATTTTCTTCGTGGATGTACTACCTTTTGTATTGCATGACCACCAATAACCAGGACTTTGACTGGGACACTATCATCTCAAATCATGTGGACGCCCAGATAAGAAAGGTGGGAGAGGACCAAAAATTTTACATGACTTCTTTTGTTCTGTGGTCCTTATCTCGGCAGAGCATGGGAACCCAGGGATTAGATACAGTTGGTGTCCTCAAAATCGAGACGAGGTAATCCAGCCCATGGGATCATTTTCCCCAGATCCAATGGGATGAGTGCTTCCAATATTTTTGTAGAGTAAATAATGCCTTCATATTCCACGGGATAAAGACACTCACCAAGGATATAGGGTTCAGGCTATCTTCAGAAGCCATGGCCATGATAAGCCCGTGGGGATGCTATTTCATCCAATTTTCACAGCATACATATATCTGAGTTACAAGGTTTACTAGAAACCCATTTTTGTTACCAAAGCATTGCGGAGATAGAGTAGTACTAGTAAAATTTTGCAGGCAGATACTAGAGGTGCATGCCCTATTGGCCACCAAGAAGATCACCTCAGTATCCTTCCAGGTTGTATGTGGCAGATATACCTACTCCCTTACAACGGCCCAGGAAGCAGAGAACAAGCTAAGCAGTTTGAACTTAGCCAAATTTTCACTCAGCCGCAAGAATTGCGATCCACTCGACCAGCTAGAGAAGGCGATGCCCTGAGGATCTCAACCCCATGCAACACATTTAGAGGATTTTTGGGAGGATTGCCAGGATGATTTTGAGGTCTGTAACTGACATTATATAAGGATGTCAAAGGGCATGATGGACCACCTCCGCCTCCGGACTTTCGCATGAACATTTTCTGATGGTGGGTTGCTTGAAGACCCTGAGTATAAGGAGACATGTATTGAGAAGATGGACCTCCCACCGGTGGAGTGAGGAACCCCATAAATTTTGACAGTTGAGGTTGTCTCAAGAATAGTGATTGAGCGTAGCCACACATATTTTGCAAGGGTGTGCCTGAAGAGTGTCTGATTGGACAACCAATTTTCTACGACAACCGGTTCTGGATCCCGGGCGCAAGAACAATCCAAAGCTTAGGGGAAACAGAACATCGACGGGTGCTCCCAAACATTAGACTCCACCCTGGACCCCCTAATGAGGTGATTAAATGTATAATTAGAGAAGTCTTGGAAGCTAGCAAAATCAATGACCTACGAAGTAACATTTTGTCTCGGAGCCATCTCAGTAGGCTCCGTCCCCTCGCTAGATACATGTCCCTCCCTGGTTACCCCATTTGGTATGCCATGTAGTGAGGATGTTGGAGAAGAGGCCTCAATTGTAGCCATTGGGGCACCGCTTCAAAGGAGAAAGAAACATAAAGTATATAGATCCCCTCTGAATAGGGACCCGAGCCCAAAACTTGAAGATGTGGTCGAGGTCCAAGAGATTCCCTCCACTTCCTCCAACAAATAAAAAGCCCCAAAAGATCCCTCGGAGATCTCCCAAAAAAAATGTTGATGACTTCTTCCAAATTGACGAGTTGGGCAGTCTCCATGCAAGGGAAGAGAAGGCAACTGAGGAGGTGACGCAAGAACAAGATATAGGTACCCTTCAAGAGGAGGAGGAAAAGGGTGAAGAGGCACACAAATGTGTCTAGGAACCGTAAGAAGAATACCGACAACATGAAGCCGAGAGAAAAATAGAAGAGGAGAATAAAGAACAGGAAAATAAACAGGTTGAAGAGCAACTGCTCACACTAGGGGAAATCAGACCCAGGGGGACAACTGTACCCCCAGACACGATGCTCCAACCTATTGCAGGTGATCAAGGCATATTCCCTCCTCTGGACACCTACAAAGAAGAAGTTTATTTAGAGCTTCGACAGGAACCCCAAGATGAACAGGTGTTGCAGCCGCCGCCACCTTCCCCGCCTGCGGAATGTCCCAGGAAATGATACAGGGATGGGAGAAGATAATACAGACAATAATCCCAACGATAACGCCAGTGAAACAATGATGGAGGAACCAAATCATACTTCTGGAGATACCTCTCTGATCTTGAAAGCAATGAGTGAAACACAAGGCCCTCCACAGTAGCTAGTTGACTCTCGGAGGAGAAAGATGTCGATAGAAATATAGGATACTCTATCCCTTGCCAAGATGTTGGCCAAAGGCCAAGTGGAAAATAAGCCCAAAAAGGATCAAACCCTCTATACAACCCAGAGGGACCCATATGGGAACGTGGTGGCATCAATGGCGGCCCCATTGACGGATAGGGATGAATCAGAAGTAGCAACCGAGGATTATATCATAACAGAGATTCCTCTAGGATGAAGATACTAGAGAGGAGAATTGGATCTCCTAGACGAATACAATTGAACCATTCATGACCAATATGAGAAATACTATCAGAAGAGAAAAGACCTAGAGCCTTCAGAGTCAAACTTCTGGAGGTTATTTTACCAAACTGGCTCTCCCCTCTCTTCTGCAATGCCTAGGCCCTCTGCCTCCTAAACCGTTTCCCCAAGGTGACGTAGATACACTCCAGAAAATGAAGAAGAAGGTGTTGGATGTGGATGAATGGATCAATGAACAGCTGAAGGCAGTCTGAAGCTTCTTATCAAAGTCCCTCCTGGGTTCGTATAAGGCTAACGGTGTTATCAACCAACTGAATAATCAACTCCTAGAATGGAAAGCCCAATCCAAAAAATAGGAGGAATAGAAAGGCAGTCTTGAGAAGATTTTGAACCTAGGAGAGGAGAATATAGTCGAGACTGGAGTGTTGGGGAATGAACCCTATGAGTTTCCAAAGACCCAATACACTAGACTTGCATTCTGAATTCAGACGAGCAAGCAACTGACAAGGGTCTTAAGTACACATGTGGCTAGGGTCTGAAATCCCATGGAACAGTATGTGTCATTTGTCCAGGAATTCACAGCATCAAATCCATTAAGTTCTGGAGGATTTTCCCCTATTGATTCTTTATTGGTTAAGTTTGATGAGTTGGTTGATGCCCAATTTTGACAACCGAGAGACTTTGATAGTTTGGTGATTGGAAATATTACCCAAATGATGTTGAAGGCTCATGGCACCACTCAGGCCGCCACCAAAAGGAAGGACAAGACCACAGACGCACAATATTATATTCATGAAGCAATCAACCATATAGATTTTCTAAAAGAAGTAGATGAAGAAGGCATAACACAAATGATCAGAGCCTTCAAGAAGCTTTGAGAACAATAAGTCCTTCGGGTTCCAGAACTGTTTCTCCCACAGATCATTTCTTGTAGTCATTATTCTTTGAGCGCAAGCTCTTGGAGTCTGGAATCCCTGACTTCACATTTTGTATTCTTATGGTGGTCTGTGTCGATGATTTCTCTAGAGCCGACCGACCAGCATATCAAACCATTGTCAGTCTTTTGTTAGAAGTCTAGCAGGTACAATATGACATTGGAGGTGACTGGAGAAGGGTAAAAGACCACACACCTCTCCCGAAGGCCCAAGGTACTGATTTAGCATTTAATGTTTGATGAGAAGGGAAGGTACTTTAAGACAGAGGGCCGTCTCTACATTTATGGGGTGCCTAATTTGAAGCACCCGAAGCACACAAGTCAAGTTCACATGTATGGGGGTGCTTACCGATGATCGATCTCCCGATTTCTTCTTCTATCCCCTCTCTTCTCTTTTATCTTCTCAATGATTATATATAGTAAAGTGGTTCTGACAGCATAGGTAGTACCAGTTGTGGGTATTGTATTTTAAGTAAGTAGGTTGTATAGGTTGAGGATTCCAAGGTAGATAGTAGAGGCTTGTCTATAAATAAGAAGTCTGACACCATTCAAAGGCTCGGCAAAATTGATGATTTTGGTATCTATAGCAATTCTTTTCATGCTCTTAGCTTAGTATTTGATCAATATCAGTAGATTAATGCTCCCTTGGAGCCATGGATGTACCAACCAGTGATGCTGACTTTCAAATTGATGAAGGAATAAAGATTACTCTTGGCGCTACACTTTGTGTTCTCTTGTTCTGGATTTAGTGATTGTCTTTCATGTTGTATTCTTCCTCATGTCCTCTTCTTCAATGCTTTCATACTTAAATGAAATACTTTTCTTCACTACTGACATATGTGTGGTTGATGATCAATATATGCATTCAATATTGTTGTTAGTTCTTCACCTGGAGTATTGTTTGATGTTTGGAAATTCATGACGTGACTATAGATAGATTGGCTTTCTAACTCTGGTTTATCTATTTGTGATTTCTTTGTCAAAGTTAACAATTGCTTGCAAAAAACCCCACTTGATTCTAAGTCTCTAAAATTTGATGAGTTAAAACCAACATGCCCCTTAATACAAAATAACCACATGTCCAAATAAACCATTCCCGCACCCTTGTGACCTGACTACCAAGTGCTTGGAGGCAAGGAGAGTTCACTCTCCAGTAAACCTCATCAAGCGAAGTTGTCAATACTTCGGTACCTGAGGAAAACTCTCTCCCCTGTTGGAGAGGCCGTCACAAAGTTCCATCAACAAAAAATGGCGCTAGTAGGAGGGCATGCGCTCATCCTTTTTGGAAGACTTTGAAACCACACCTCCAGAGGGTTTCCCAAGTATTAGTAGTTTTAGAAACCAAGATTTCCATCAGTTAGGATTGTTTTCACCCCTATGATTTGAAATAATCCTTTGGTCGACCCCAAACCCTAGAGAGTTTTCCAAACTCGGACCTCCTGTTCGAGGAAAAAGAACTAACCTGAAAAAGAAGCCCTCGACCCACTCATCAGGGCTCACAACTCCTCAGAGTACCCTAATTTTCTAGTCTGGTGTAGGGACAATTACAACTCTCTCCACTCTAGCGATCCCAATGGTTGCATACTTTAACAACACTGGCTCCCAAATGGGGCAATTTCCTAATGCAGTAAATGATCTTCCTCCGCATCCAGAGAGGATCTATTCAAAATATGAGCACATAGGTCCCCGAACCATGGAAGAACATCAGCAGGCCTATAAGAATGCCATGAACAAGCATCATATCCAACACAAGGATGTAGTGAGAAGGATGTTCCTGCTATCTCATGGGGGAAGTGAATTAAACTGGTATTTGAACTTGTCTTCCAACCCATCAATAGTTGGCAAGACATGGAGGAAGCCTTCTTGGCAACATTTCACGTTCATGTGGACCCCGTTTGGTCCCACAACCAATTTATCTCTATTAGGAAGGAACCCAATGAACCTATGGAAACCTTCAACCAATAGTTTCAAACGGCCCAAAAATTATGTACAAGTCCCTTCATCTCATCCACTGAAGTAACTATCTAGATGTACTTCAATGCTTTTGACCCGTTTGTTGCAACTCGCCTCTAGAGAACCACCGCTACTAATGAGAGGGATACCTTGGAAAAGGTTTACAACCTCGCCTTGGAGTTGTCCTGGAATTTGAGTAAGGCGCCTGACAATATTGGATAAGGTGTGCCATACAACATTCGGCCAAAAGGAAGTGCCTATACAGGTGAGTATAACCCTAACATGACAATAGGTGCCCTAATGATGAGTCTGGTACCCCAATATGTCTACCCCACCTCCATTCAGACTCCCCCGATTCTAGAATATTCCCCCTCGATGCAAACCCAATAACCAATACCTCAACCCTCTGGGATACCTTTCTTCCAAGTGGCCATGTCCAATGAATTGTCTTTCGCAACTCCAACTACTGCTGCAAACCCACCACCCCAATCGTCACATTGTGACCAAACAACCTAGTTGTCCACCAAGGTCGAATCACTCCAACGAATTGTGTCTTGTTACTATGGACATGGGGCAACTGAAGATGGGACCTTCTGTGTCCCATAACCCAAATTCCTCTTAGCAAGTAAATATCTTCTCGTGACAGCGGAGTTCAAACAACTCCGGGTCCCAGAATTATCACAATTCAAGTTCACACATACCATGGTGCTTCCTGATGATCGATCTCCCGATTTATTCTTCCAAGATATCCTTAGATTTCTCTAGTGCCTTGACCATTATGAAGACCAGCACACAGATGGCAATACTTTACTTGAGGTCATTGATGGTAGGGATTGTGTTTTGGGGGATGAGGTTGTCCAACTAAGTTCTAATCAGATTCCTAAGGGATTGGTAGAACTAGAAGCATTGTTTAAGAATTGATAGTGATTACATTGAGTAAGTTTTTGGAAAACTAATAAAAAAAATTGATATGGGTAGACAGTGAGAACAAAAGTTCAGAAACCATAAACCAAAGGACAAATCTGACCTATATGTGAAATTTGAGCAAAATCCTCTCTTCTCTTCTATCTTCTCAATGATTGTATATAGTAAAGTGACTCTGACAGTGCAAGTAGTACCAGTTGTGGGTATTATATTTTAAGTAAGTAGGTTGTATAGGTTGAGTATTCCAAGGTAGATAGTAGAGACTTGTTTATAAATAAGAAGTCCGACGCCATTCCAAGGGTCGGCAAAATTGATGATTTTGTTGTCCATAATAGTTTTTGTTTTCATGCTCTTAGCTTAGTGTTAGATAAATATCAGTAAATTAATGCTCCCTTGGAGCCACGGGTGTATCAACCAGTGATGCTGGCCTTTGAAGTTGATAAAGGAATAAAGATTAATCTTGGTGTTGCACTCTATGTTCTCTTGTTCATGATTTAGTGATTGTGTTTCATGTTGTATGCTTCATCATGTCCTCTACTCTAGTGATTTAATAGTTATAATGAAATATTTTTGTTTTCTACTGATGTATGTGTGGTTGCTGATCATATATGCATTCAATATTGTTGTTAGTTCTTCATCTGGACTATTATTTTCTGTTTGGAAATTTAGGACGGGACTATTGAAAGATTGGATTTCTAACTCTGGCTTATCTTTTTGTGATTTCTTTGTCAAAGTTAAAAATTACTTGCAGGAAACCCCACTTTTTCTAAGTATCCAGAATTTGATAAGTTAAAACCAGCAAGCCCCTTAATACAAAACAATCACCTGTCCAACTAAACCATTCCCACACCGTCATGACCCAACTATCATGTACTTGGAGGCAAGGAGATATTCACTCTCCGGTAAACCTCTTCAGGCAAAGTTTTCCGGTACTCCGGTACCTGGTGACAACTCTCTCCCCTATTGGCGAGGCTGTCATAAAGTCTCGTCGACAATAAGAACTTGTGGATCATCTACTATCAAATATCACCTACCTAGTATAAATCCACATGACCATGAATATCAAGATAAATCTCATCTCATATCAAATTACCATGATAACATAAAGAATAATTTAAGGTTTTGCTCATATATTTGAAGACTTTTTAAACTACATTTCAATAAACTCTACCAAGATTAGACATATATCTAGAAAGAACTCCCATTACTTGGGCAATGTTTGGTCTAGTATATACCATAACATATGTCAAACTTCAAACTACACTATGGTAAGGTACTCTGATCATGTCTTCCATCTCTAATAGGGATGCACAAAAAAAAACATATAACTTTGCTTCAGTTGTTAAAGGAACACATAATGGCCTATAGTCTTACATGTTGAACCTCTATAACTGAGTTTACATACTTACTCTAGCCTAGATCTAGATTTCAATTCACTTTATCTCTTATAATTTTCATCCCAAGAAAGTTCTTAGCTACACCAAAAAATTTCATTTAATCTACATGTTTGTTTTTTGATCTCGCAAAGGATTTTCCTGATCAAAGATTCTTTGTGGCACATATCTCGAGGATTCTATATGCATGGTCGACCTACTTATGGGTTCTTTCATCATGTGTTATCTATTTTTGAGAGTTCCTTATGATTTAGGTCCTAGCCTATAATGTAATATGTTTTCCTATTCTCGGAGAATGCAATCTTTCTCAGGTTGACCTGATGCCTACAAAGGCATTATAAACTTATGTAATTTATCCATTAGTAGCATGGAAGAGGTAGTACAGATTTAGTAGTTATAATTATTAGCATGATCTTGTGATAGATATTATAAAATATAACCTATTAAAGGTTCTAAAGTATGTCTGTATGCCTGGAATGTAAGCCTACATGTTGTTGATCTATTGTACTTGATTTATTGATGATTATAAAAAGAAGATTTTGCATATCTTTCTATTGTTTCGTGTTTCTTCCATCGTATGACTCTTACTACAAGGATTGGACTAAATTATTTGAGGTTCCTCCTATCCTTGGTTGCACCAAGTGGTATCAGAGAGAGCTTCCGATTTTGTTGCTACAGATCATGGTTCCTCATTTGGCGAAGTCCTAAATTTTATTCATTGTGGGGTGGTAGTGTGTGGATCTAAACTGCAATTGTAGATGATTAACTCAGGATGGCTCAAAGAGGAAATGCTAGAGGTGAAAGGAGAGATATAGATCCAATTGTGTTGGATATTTTGAGACAGATTGTAGCTAGATTAAATGCTATTGAAATAGCCTCGAGGAGAGGTCAACATATTAAAGATTTAAGTGATGAAGAGGAAGAAATAGTTGAAGAGGGTGAAGCACAACCCGAACCTGAACTTGAACAAGGAGATGGAAAATTTATAAAAGCCCTAACTATAGCTAATGTAAGACCATGTTTCAATTTGCTTGATGACCATGGTAACTTGGATTAAGATGAATTACTTGATTGGATCACAGAGATGGAATATTATGTTGATTATGAAGGTACCGATGAAAATATGAAGGTGAAATATGCTTGCACAATGGTAAGGGGGCATGCATGATTATGGTGGGAATATTTGAAGACCAATAGAAAAAGGCGAGGGAAAGACAAAATCAAATCATGGGATAGGTTGGTGAACAAATTGAAGGCCAAATTCTTACCTGCTAATTACCAAGTAAGTTTTCTTAGGAAGTTACAGAATCTAAAGAAAAAGTATCTTAGTCTGAAAGGGTATACTATGTTGGCATTATAATGGATTTTGGAGTTGAGATGGAGAGTTTGAGTTTGTCATTGATGGAAGCTCCACAACTCTATTAGATTTGGTTAATAGGTTGCAAATATTGATCGACAAGATGAATAGGTGAAGCAGTTTATGGTAAGTGTTCTGACCGATTAACATGAAGATAGTAACAAAAGTGTTTTGAGTAGAGATCAAGTTTGTGAGCACATTGAGAGGTGCGGTTGTCAGTGGAGCATCACTATGGTTAGAAAAGTTTGGATTTACAACCACAACAGTTAACTCAACATTTTGTGAAAGCTAGTATTTTGGTGTTGTGTTATGTATGAACCAATTGAGTTACCGATTGGTACCTATTTATCAGATGGTCAAGGTGGTTAATTAATTATCAGTATTTTGTAATAAATATTTGTATTATGTTTTGGGATGACATGTTAGGTTTGTTTGGTGCATATTTTCATGTGGTTGGTCAATGTGCTGGGTTGACTGGTGGATTGTTTTTAAAGTTTTAACCAACTTATGAACAATGGTATAAATGAAAACTAAACCGTGTGGTTTAGGGTTGTTGATCATGTTTTTGGTGGTTGCAATTAGACACAGAGGAAAAGTATTGCACAAAGAGTTAAGAGATTGAATTGGATCTTACAGGAAAGTAGTGTCTTTTACAGATTAGTTATTTGAGTTCATTGCTCAAGGATAACTCTAATAGGTTAGCATGTTAAATCCCTTAACATGTCTTTTGTATAAATCCTTTAACAGGGTGACTTCTGAGAAGGATTTATAAATCCTCTAGCGAGGTAGATCCTAAAGAGTCTATTTGTACTTCTAACAAGGTACTAGTCACTCTTAACCGAGTGAGCCCCTAACTGGGTATTGTAAGCTCCTAATAGGGAAACTCTTTTTACTACGGTGAACAGATTTGTGGGTGTCATCCCCACCATGGTTTTATCACTCTTACAATGGTTTCCACGATAAAAATAGTGGTGTTATGTGTTATGATTTGTGGATGTTTGAATTTTTTTACTTCTACTGCATAGTTACTCTTGCATGTTTCATAGCTTGCAAGTTGGTTAAAAACATTATTAGATTATTGGTTGAATTAGTAATTTTCTTGTTTGCACTGATTCACCCCCCTCTCAGTGCTTCTATATTCTAACAACTGGTATCAAAGCCTTGTTCCCTTGAAGAAGCCTAATAGCTTGGGTGATATTCTTAAGGAAGACATGGAGTTTTATAGAAGAGAACTTGCAGAGGTTGAGGATACGATTGAGAAACTTAAAGGGCAGTTGAATATCTCTAGGGATAAGAGATAAGAGTTGGTTGAAAAAATGAGTAGTAGTAAATATCTCATCGAACACCTATATGAGAAGAGTGGTTCTGATGAATCTGAGGTAGAAGTTGTGGTCTTGGAGAATGAGAAGCTAGCTAAGGACAATAAAGACATGCATAAGATGTTGACAAATGAAAGAAAGAAAAGAAGAACATGTAAAGGGAGTTTGAAAAATTCTCAATGAGAATGGGTGAAGAGTTAGAAGCAAGGAAAGCTGCAGATGAATCTAAGAAGGTTGCAAGAGATTCTTTCAAAGCTAAAGATGATACCTTAACAACCAAGTTGGAGAAACTATTCAGATCTAAATAAGAATTTGTTATTTTGTGTGAACATCTACATGATTCAAATGAAGAAAATACTAATGTCATAAGAGAAAATGAGAATATGAGGAAAGAGGATGAAAGATGAAAGGAGAACTTAAGATAGCTAATGATATGTTGGAAAAGTTTAATAAGAGTTCTGCTAAACTTGATGAACAACTCTCATGCCAAATGAGAAATGCTGAGAAACAAGGTTTAGGGTTTTCTAAAGTTGAAATCGGTGAGTCATCTGGTACAAAGGAGATTCATGCCAAAGGAGAGTCAATACCCAAGGTAAACAACAACAAAGTTGGTAAGAGGAAGTATAGACTGGTATGTTTCAATTTTCACAAGGAAGGACATACTGCTAATGTTTGTAGGTTTTGACCTATTGGACCTAATGCACCTATTCCTAGACCTGGGAATTTTTATCGTAGATCTGATGGTTATGATGCTATAACTAATGTTTTCCAAGGTAATTGTTATCACTGTAACAAGTATGGTCATAAGTCTAATGAGTGCAGGGCTATAATCAATAGTCGTAAGCCTTATAACCCCAACTAGCAGTCCTAATAAACAATACAACTGATTAGATGTTACCTATTCTATTTGTCACAATTATGAACACACAACAATGAATTGCAGGATGAGAACTGGTAGAGGCAATGCTGGACCATGGAGACAAAATAATATGTATTTTTTTTATTGTCATAAGATTGGACATCTTGCCAGGTCTTGCAGAGAGAAGATGAATAACACTCGAGGTCAACCGATGAATAGGTCTGTTGATGATAAAGGCAAGAATATTGTAGATGTTGAAGGAATAAGAAAGAAGATGAAGGAAACGTGGGTTAAGAAAGGTGAACTTAAATATTTTGAATTGACAGAGAGCTCTACAACATCTGGTAATGTGGATAATTCATCATCATACTAAGTGAAAGCTATTGGCTTAGGAGGAGAAAATCAAGTAAGATCTAAAACCTATCCCCTAAGTTGTGTACGCGGTAAGATTTATTAGCATATTTAGATGCCTATTGATTTTATGGAAGAATCCGATGAAGAATATTGTATTACATATGATTCTATGCTACTGCATAATGATGTTTTATGACTTAGTGACTTTCTATGTTATAACTAGTTGCAACTAGTTAAAGGTATGATTTGACCATTTGTATTTATTGCTTGGAAATGAGATGTTATAAGGGTAAAAGTGAAGTTCATTTGGCACATTGTATTCTATGAGATAAGGAGATAACTTGTGAGTATTTCCTAAGTGATTCCTAAGCGATTCAAAGTATTTGTGAATTGAAGGTTTTGATTTTGTGCTTGAAGTGAAGCTATGTTTGAAGAACCCTAGCGACGAACTGAAGCAGTATCTTTCTATGTTATGGAGGTTCTATTATGTGTTGATCATTGTTATCATTATGGACACCCCTGTGTTGGTCTAGATTATTGAGGAGTTGAGGCCAGTATTCAAGTTACACCCTTTGAAGGCTATAGATAATGATCTCGCAGGTTCCTTGTCCTCAATACCTCATGGTGTGTTATCGAATGAGGATATAAGATTGTTTATTCATTGCAAGATTCAAGATCTTGGTTTCAGTGTTATCTTTAATGCATATACCGAACTGTGTAATGACTCTAGATTGAAGGATGAACATAAGTATTTGGAAGACAATGGTTTCACATATGTTGTTGACCTACCCAATGAGCTCTAACCGAACTGGATCTGATATGTTCTTAGCCATGTTCATGATCAATTCTTATGGCTAGACATATCGAATAAGATTATGAAAGAGATTATTCATGCGGTGACAGAGTTGTGTGCGTCTGACGATATAATTATTCTAAGAATGATTCTTGGTGGTGAGGTTAATCACCTAATGAAGTCAAAACAAGATCAGTCTGCCATGACGATCAATGACATTGAAGATATTAAGGTGAAGTTTTCTTTGATGGTGACCGGTTACAAACTATATCAATTGATCTGATTGAACAATGTGTTCGATAGTGGTATTCGTGTTGCATATCAGATGATGAAGGAGAATGCACAATATGATCTATGCGAGGCAATGAGAAGTCAGTTCTTTGTTAACATGGCGAGAATCAAGAAGGACAAGAAACAATTTTTAAAGTATGGTTTGTTGCTGGTATGTATATTCTTCTACTTGAAAAATCATTTCCCTTGTATTGGAAAAATTCAGTGGTCGACTGATAGACATGCAGTAGTACAGATTAAGGAATGTATAAGGATGTTAGGAAATAACTTTAACAATACTATTGGGGTTATTTCAAAGATTTCCATAAATGTATGCATGAGAGAGAACACATCCCAACTGTTATTCTAGAAAAGTGTAAAGATGATATATGTTTTGTCATGGATACCAATACTTGCATGATGCAGGCAGTACAACCAAGAAATTCGTGGGCTCTACCGATGGGTTATGAGGTGTAGGCAACAATTATGTCAGGAATAGTTAAATAAGACTTTATGTTAGTTAATGTAATAAACCATTGTTTCGAAGGGATGCCAGTTGTGTCGTCAGTTGGTGATGGTTGGAGACTTAACCAAACATGTCACGTCTATTTGTAGGAAGTCCAAAACAAGTGAAGGGTGTGGTTAATGTTGGAACTATTATGCTATGGAATATATATCATTCTGTCATTTATAGTGTAATGTGATTCTATATTATTCATGTTATTGTTGTATATCATTTTTCTCTAGTATTATGCAATCCTGTTGAATCTTTATATGCTATGCAATCCATCTCCATTTAGGCATCTAACATTTTGGCATTGTTTCCTAAGTTCAAACCTAGCGGTTGAGGGAAGTAGGATTGGTGGGATGGTGACGTAATGGGTTGTACCTTTGGCCAACAAGCCCTAGTAACTGATAGTGACAGAGAAGACAAAACCAAAGTAACCCAAGAGGACCAATTAATACTGAACTTGGTTCATGTATGAGATGTTTTGGTTGATGAGTACGTACAACAAGAGGCTTGGGAGAGAGCGGTCTCGGCTGGTATGATCCATGCCAAACTCATGGTGAGCGGTCCTATGTACCATCTTCTGGGTAGCCTTCTAAGATTGTTAACTTTGACAATTAATGCCCAACCTACCAAACAAGGATAGAAGGCAATGCATAAAGGTGGAGACAGAAGGAGAGAAGGAAGCTGAAACTACCGTATGGAGGTCTCTGCCTATCCAAGAGAAAGCTGAGAGACACTGACTACAACAACTAGGGAAATAGTCAGCTAGTCCCCCACCGTGGGCATGGGGTGGCGGAATACAACCGTCAAGACAAGATTAGGAAGCGATCGACAGAGAAATACCACTCCCAAGAAATTCCTATCCATATAAAGGATCTGACACCGAGAGTTGAGAAGGTGGGGACTCGGTACTAACTGAACCATCCATACATTCTGAAGAGGACAATAGCCAAGAGGGAAATCTCGAAGGGGAGGTAGAAAATTTATTTGAGAGTACCTTGCAGGGCATCAGAAATCTTGTTATCTTAGAGGGATCAAGAATAGGGAGAACATAACCAGAGACTCCGTAGAGGAGAGAGTACATGTACCACTACAAAGGAGGAAATCAAGATGTGAACGCCAAAGGTGGAGGGGTAGAAGACTCATGCGTAGCCAGAGGTACAGAAGAAGCACAGAGATGCGGAGGAGGAACCGACCCACTTCCATCTAATAATTTCCATGATGCCTACCATATGAGGCAAATGGAAAAGCCCCAAGAGAATCAAAAACTGCCTAAGTTCAGTGAGGACGGATCGAAGGATCTGGCCAGCCACTGTAAAACATGTGTAACTATATGGGAAGAAAATGGCCAGGATGACCATGACTACTGGTTGAAGGATTTTCTTGCCACCCTAAGAGGGATTTCAATTGATTGGTACATAGACCTACTAGTAGGGGGCAAGGCGACTAGGGATGACCTAAAAAAAAGCATTCGAGGAGGAGTTCAAATTGCTTCGTGATGATGATGAAGTAGTGGCATAAATTTACAATACACGACAGAGAAAAAATGAAATTGTAAGAGCTTACCATCGTAGGCTAAAGGAAATCATTGGTAAAATCAAAAACCAACCAATGAATGGTCTGAAAAAATGATGATTCATTGAGGGACTAACTCCATCCCTAAGGAGGAAGATGAAAATGGTACCACCATCCTCATACACTGATGCCTACAACTGTGCGATGGATATTGAAAGTGTAAAAAAGACATCCAAAGGTAAGAAGAAGATGAGTGATGATGATAGCATAGATGAGGACAGTGAGGGAGAATCCAAAACTATACAGGCACTATGAAAAGACATGATGAGAATGATGAAGGAAATGAGGGCTAGAAATGAGGAGACAAAAGATGACAAGGAACTTTTGTGCATACACTGGAAGTTGGAAGGCCATACCAAAACCAACTATCCAAAGAAGGCATTTTTTGACATCTTTTAGGTACTAGGGCACTCCATCAAGGAGTGCAATCTGAAGGCAAGGATCTCTCAAGTTCTCTTTATGTAAGGGGAAAAAACAACTCTACCTATCACACCTCCAATAAACACAAATGCCTCATTGGGAGGTTACCGCAAAAAATAATGAGGAAGTAGTAACAATAGAAACAATAACACACAAGGAAGCCACATCTAGTACGATGCAAAGCGGTGACCCATGATACAATGCTCCAGATGTAACAAGTAGGGTCACTTTTTGTGGGATTGTTAGAGCAGTAGCGGTCAAGATGGAGGAAGCATGCTATGCAAATGGTGTGGTCCTAGTAGCCACGATGATGCTGATTTCCCTAAGGGGAAGGGGGTAAATATGATACACATCATAGGATCTGAGGAGGAGGTCCTGGAAATCACAAGATCCCAGATGAAAAAAGCCACGTACCTCGATCCACGTATGGTGAAAGAAAGGTTGAAGGAAGCCAAAATGGAAATGAAACTGGAAATGGAGGATGAACAGAGGCAAAGACATGGTACTCCCATGTGGTCAGCATCATAAGCCAACATCATACAAAATATGTTACATGCGACAGTCCCAATACGAGTGGAAGACTTACTAGAGATGCTACCACAATTGAATGTGGCAATTACTAACATAAGTGACACTAACGAAAACCAAGATATGGGAAAATAGGGGGCAAATGGGATAGGAAAAATATGAGGACGCTGCTACCTTGAATGGTGCCACAAATCCTATGTTGTTAGCAGTGGGTGTCGAATGGACACCTGCAGTGGTCGAAATGGAAATCATGGGACACACGCTGACCAACATTATTGTAGATAGAGGATCTGGTGTAAATGTACTACCAGAAGAAATGTGGAATGCCCTTGGTAAACCTACACTCTGGCTACCAACCTTCCACTTGGTAGGCACTGACCAGCATGGTAAAAAAATAATCGGGACACTCATGGCGTAGAAGGTTGTTATTGGAACCCAAAAATTCTTTCTAGATTTTGTTGTCATCACCCTCAAAAGGAAGGGGTATGACACCCTCCTTGATAGGGGCTGGCTCATCACAATGAAGGCCAACCATAATTGGAAGAAGAACACCGTTTTCATTGAGAATGATGGAAAGAAATATGTCATTGACCTACGGAATTAGGCGGTAAGACAAGAACTGGCATTAGGCTCTGAGTCAGAAGGAGGAGAGTTGGGAAAAGAAAGAGGGATCAAACTGGATTATGAGGGAGTTCTAAGACTTGAGGATTGCTCAGAAGATGAAACGAGTTCACAAAATGGATTGTTCCACTAGAAGATCAAGGATTATGAAATTTTTGATCCAACTTGTAACATGTTAGAGCTTTTGGAGGAAACCATCGACTGGGGACCAAAGCATTTGGAAAAAAAAACCTAACTTGTAGGAAACCTTTGACTCGAGAATAAAATATTTGGAAGAAAAAATAGTTGGGAGCATATCGTATGCACATTGGGAAGAAATGAGATCATACAAACAAACACCACCATACCATGAAGATGAGAGAAGGTAGGTTAATAGACCTCTATATGAACATAAGAAGAAGCAAATACCGTACGGTCTGTACGAAGGCAGAAGAGGTTGTACAATGTACGAACCGAGCAGAGCTTGGAGGAAGAAGGAATAAACACACAAGTGAGAGGAAAAATATCCCTATGGTAGAGGCCACAAAGGTTATCCATGCAGGAGAAATGAAGGAAAAATGAGATATTGAAGCAATTGAAGACATGAAAGAATATCAAAGAAGGGGAATTTTAGGTTATACAAAATGTACAGAAGCCACGGAGAACACAGTCTGTACAAAATGTACCACGACAAGAAGACGGCTTGGTCGTACGATCAGGATAGAGGAGTGCATCCTCTAGCCTCGTTAACCACCTATGGAATGGAGTGGGGAGTGTACACCTAGAGGAAGAAATCCCTGTATGAGGAGATAGGAAAATTCAACAACGTACGGAATAGGATCCGTACGAAGGAAGTGGTAGAGAAATTCCACATACGAAACAAGAGTAGTACGAATGAAGGGGTGGAAAAATTTAACACATAGAGTGAAATCCATATGAAACATAGAGGATTCAAACACTACATTCTATACGGCTAATAGGCACCAGCGCTCTCAAGTTGTCTGTACGATTGGTAATAGCATAGAAAGCACTCTAGTGGGCACCGTGGGTAGTGGAGCTGGAAGTACCATGACAGTTGGCAGAGGAGAGTGGCATCAAAAAAACATCAAGAAAATGATGTGCGACATGGAGTTCTATGTGGTTTTCAAGGTGCTAATTTGGTCTTGGTGGTGGGGGTGCTACCCCTTGACCCCCATTTGATTTTTGAGCTATAATACAACTTTGAGTTTGTGCAATGCAACACATTGTCTACATTCTTGTCATTAGTCTTCCTGGATATTACTTGATGCATATTTGTCATATTGAAGACAATTTTGTTTTTTTTTTGGGGGGGGGGGGGGGGGGGGGTGATGTAGGTGGTAATTATTCCAGAAATAGTTAAATAAGGCTTTGTGTTAGTTAATGTAATAAAACATTGTTCCGAAGAGGTGTTAGTTGTGTTGTCAGTTGGTGACGGGTGGAGACTTTAGCAACCGTGTCGTGTTTATTTGTAGGGAGTTTGGAAGAAGTGAAGGGTGTGATTAATGTTGGAACTATTATGTTATGGAATATATATCATTTTGTCATTTATGGTGTAATGTGACTCTATGTTATTCATGCTATTGTTGTATTTCATTTATCTCTGGTATTTTGAAATCCTATTGAATATGTATATGTTGTACAATCCATCTCCAGTTAGGCATCTAACATGAGGTAGATAGTGATATTATACCACTCCATGATGATTAGTTACTATCCAAACCGATCGATGCCAATACTCTCAGGTTTGGTACCTATGAAGAAACTTATCTGAAAATTTATTCACAACTAAATTCACCTTTGACAAAAAGAAGAGTGAGGAAATTAGTTTATGATTTAACCAAGAAGAGTGGTATAAAAAAATATATGATGGATAGGATCAGGAATAATATTGTAACTGAGGAGACCCGGTCTTGTGTTGCTACTGCAAAGATAGAAGAGGTAGAGGTTTTATCTTCTACAATAGGTAAGGCAATAGGAAGAGAAACTAGGAGTTCCACATTGGAAAAGGTGGCTCCTTCCACTACTTCTAGAGTGCACCCTAAGAGAAAAATCACATCAAAGCTTGAACTTGAAAAGGAAAAGGAATAACACATAGAGGAGACACCTATGGCAGAACAAAGAAACTACAAAATAAATAACACAATTACTCAAGGCTATAAAGAGTCAAAGGAAAAAAGAAAAAAGAAGGTTGCTGCTGAAGAAGAAGAAACTAAAATTGATTCACACAAAGAGAAAGCAGAGTTGAAGGCTAGTGGAAAAAATCTAAAGTAGATGGCATGGCATCTGAGAAGTCAGTTGATCCTAAGACTCTAAGAATTTTAAGTGTAGACACCATAACAGAGAGTATAAGGGAATATGGTAGTTTAAGTGATGCAAATTGATGTTATGCGAATTGTGATGATGTAGATAAACAAAAGATAGAAGATGCTATTGTATTCAGTATGCATATGTTTTGTAGAGGACCTAGTGAACTGCATAAAATGATATCTGAATCACTATATAAGAAGATTGATACTAGATGGAGGTATGCTCTAGAGAAATACAGAGAAATGATGGAGCAAGCATTAATCCTACCAAATCCTGAATTGTCTATTCAATATGTAAAGCTTCTAATTGAGGCAATAAGACCTGGTTTCAAAATAAGGGCTAGAGTATGTAGAATATTAGTTGGTGAATCTCAGGCAGTCCATGGTGAGACTCTTGTTATCATGAAGAACAAATTTGAGAAAGAAGATGAACTGTTAAATACTACTCAAGAGAAGGTGTCAGTAGATGATTTGGCCTTTGGTGAACAAGTAATAGAGGAATTATAGGTGATTTACCTTATGATACACTACAAAGAGGTCCTACTAATATAGTTACAGATGTGCAAGGTCAAGATGAAGCACAAAAGGATAAAGCTTTAGAGGTGGTGATATCTATTTTAACTGATACATCTAGATAGAATGGTGATGTTGAAAAGAAATATGAAGGTGATGTAGAAACACACTTAGTGAAGAGGAAATTGAATCTAGCTGAGAGCTCAGGTTACAAGGTGAAGAGAAAAATTATTGATGTTCCTAAGGAAGAAACTTAAGATGAACTTAGAGATGAGGATGTTGAGGTCATACAAGGACCTATTGATGTTACAAAAATGAGTCCTAGTGAACTAATGAGAATATCAGACATACTAAAATGGAAAAACTAATAAGTGAAAAGAAACAGGCTCAAGCACTACAGTCAGCTCAAGATATTCTATCATATATTGTACTTGAAGTTGAATATGATCCAAATGCTCCTACAATTGAACAAATGGATACTTTGGTTAGTGATATCTTTTAACAAGTCTCAATATTGGAGGAAGCTTCTATGAATAGGGATAAATTGGATTATGATAAAAAGAGGACTGATAAGTTGATGGACACAATTGCATTAGACAAAGGAAAACTTCTAGTTCTAGTAAATCAGATAAAGACAAATTTGAAGGAAGTTGGACAATTATTAGTGAATTTTTTTGACTTTTCTTTGCTTACACAATATTTGGAGCTGAAGAGGAACGAATCTCAATAGGAGCTTAAGACTTTAATTTCTATTTTTGTGTTAGTAATAACTTAGAGGGGGGGGGGGCCTCAAATTTTAATCCTTAAATCAACCCTTAAATATTATAACCACAGATTATGTCTCTAGTTATATTCTGTCCTACAAGATGAGTGCCTTGAAATACTTTAATCAATTTTCTACTTGTTGGATTTCTTTGTAAATCTCTCTTCTATATGATTACCGATAAGCAGTTAACTATTTACCGAAACTCAGTAAATATGCAGAGTATACCGATCAATCCAAAATTGCATATGTGAAATATAAAATAGTAAAGTAATAAAATATTAACACATAACACATGGATTTTTAACGTAGAACCTTGTTAAGGGAAAAACCACTGGGATCGATACCCCAATTTTTCACACTTCTGAAGTGAGCTCTGTTAGGAGCCAACCCTGTTAAAGGTTACAAGTACACTATTAGGCGCGACCTTGTTAGAGGATTTAAGAATAGTTTTTCACCTAGTATTTGGCATCTAATGTTACCATCCTTGATCAAACACTCACTTGGCCTGTCAATAGGTATCACACATATCCAATGCTACTTTTATGATCAAACTTTTTGATAGTCCTTGGGATGTATCTCAATTGTAAAAGACTTTTAAGTCCTACTCGATTAAGAGGATTTATGCTTCAATGGTTAAACTGAAACACTAATGATCTGTTCATAAATACAAATCAATTGCATATTTTTAGATCTATTGTAAGTCCATTACCTCTCTGATGAATATAATCACTTAAAGCTTTGCTCCACACTGTTCTGCTCTGTGATGTTGTCTCATTGTGCATCGGTGTCTGCAAAATCTAGCTCTTTTCCTCAGCTTGTTGATCAGGACTGAATGAAGACTTTCTTCTCCTTCAGATTTTCTTTAGCATCTTTCCTCTATTCTCTCGTTCACCCCACACACCCATTCGTAATGAATTGGGCTTGTCTCTATATAGACATGATTTACCTTTTATTGGCTTTCTTTATTCTTGGCGTGTTCCACAATTCTCGCTAATAGATTTAAAGAAAACTCCTGATTTATTTCAAAGAGATCTTCTTGCCAACTGGACAAATTAGATTTAAATCAATTACTTATCTCCAGATTTATCTGGATGATTAAAACAATGATAAGTATCCGTTAATTCTATCTTTAGCTTCTTGATAGCTAAGCATTTTGTCATTTTCTGAACTCTCTATTACGTCGATCAACACTTTAGTTAGTTATCGGTGATAATTGACTGAATCATTGGTGTGACTTCAGTTATCATCGGGATCTCCATCCTTGGCTTCTCCATCGGGAAACACTGAAATTATCTTCATCGGGTTACTCTGTGTTTTTCTCATCGGTCAACACTATAACTTTGCTCATCGATAATGTTGTGCATTAGCTCGTCGGGTAACACTGTGACTCTGCTCTTTTACTCTGACCATCGGTGTGCACTCTGTCGGTGTATACAGTCACTTAGTGAATACTTGACTTGTATGCATTACTGATAGCATAGCCTTTGATTCATCGGTTCTTTGAAGTCTTTGGTAGTATTCCATGACCATATAGATTATATCAAGTTGATATCAATGACAATACAATACATTAACTGATTTAATGCCTTGCATGTTCATCAACTTAACATTTTTAAACATTCAATCAGTTACATGTCATCAATCTCTCCCTTTGGCATTGATGGAAACACACTACATTATCATACTATAATATTGCTAATACAATACATGAAATATATAGTTTCATCAAGCTTTTCTAATGTAACTATTACAAATGTCTGACTTTCGGTAAGCTCAAATAGCTTTGATTTGATTCTTGCAGCTTTATGTATGTCTTCAATCCCTTCACTGGATAGATGTAAAATATTTCTTTCTCTAATGTGATGTGTTCTCCTTCTGTGTCAAACTCTCTCCCTTTGATTGTTTCTCCTTTCTTGTGATGTCTCTTGTCAACAATTCTCTTTCTTTGTGTGTACTCTCCCTTTCTTGTTACATCTCTCCCTTTGGATACTTTGATGGATATGATCTCTCCCTGAGATGATAATGGATAAACTCTCTCCCTTTGACAACAATGCCAAACAAATATCTTTGCAAACAAGTATTTGACAATAATGTCAAATGGATCCTTTCTATCCATAATATATTTCTTGAATTTCCCAATCCATCAGTAATAACTCTGGTGCTCGGAGTAGATAAATACCTTGCTGTGCATAGATGTATCTTTGAAGTCCATTTCTCTACTTGCATCAACATGAATGATATTCTCATAATATGTAGGCTGATGCAGCCTTCTAGTCAACTTACTAACTAGTAGACAAGGGTCTAACCCCTAGTCTCTTTCTGGAGTACTCAAATGCATCCTTGGGCAGTGGCTTGGTGAAGATATCGGCCAATTGTTCCTTTGATTGGACATACTCAAGTATCACTTCCTTTTCCTAAACTTGTTCTCTCAAATAATGATACTTGATGGAAATATGCTTTGTTTTAGCATGCATGACTGGATTCTTGGAAATTTTTATTGCACTTGTATTACCACAATAGATAATTACTAGTTCAAAAATTTTCATATGCATTCCTTCCAGTAATTGTTTGATCCATGCAATATTTGAGCACTTTGCAGCAGCAGGAACATACTATGCCTTTGCAGTAGATTGAGAGATGCATCCTTACTTCTTTTTGATCCATGTGACAAGTCTGTCACCCATAAAGAATGCTCCTCCAGTTGTTATCTTCTGGTCATCAATGTTTCTAGCCCAATCAGCATCGGTAAAGACCTTTAGTTCAAAATTTCCTTCTCTTCTATAGCATAAGCCATATTCCTCGATATTCTTCAGATATCTTAGTATTCTTTTCATAGAAGTCATATGTGATTCTCTGGGATTAGCAGAAAATCTAGCAACTATTCCTACTGCATGTGCAATATCTGGTCTAGTATGTACAACATACATGAGTTTTCCAATCATTGATCTGTACAAAGTCTGATTTACCTTTGATGACTTTCCCTCCTTTGTTAGTTTGCATCTAGTAGCCATCGGTGTTCCAACTAGTTTGGACTCTTCCATCTTGAATATTTTTAGTACTTACTTGATGTACTTGGATTGTGTAATGAAAATACCTTCATCCTGTTGTATGATCTACAGACCAAGGAAGAACTTGATCTCTCCAAACATAGACATCTCAAAATCTTTGCTCGTTTCATTTGAAAATGATTTGCATAGCATATCATTGCCTCCAAATATGATGTCATCAACAAATATCTCAGTAATCAAAATGTTAGCATTAGTATCTTCCTTCAAATAAAGATTACTATTTTCACTAGTCCTTACAAATCCAATACTTATAATATAGGAATGAAGTCTTTCATACCAGGATCGGGGTGCTTGTTTCAATCCATACAGGGCTATGTGTAGTCTACATACCATGTCCCTCTTATTTGGATCAATAAACCCTTATGGTTGTTCAATGTATACCTCTTCTTCAAGTATTCCATTTAGGAATGCAGACTTGACATCCATTTTATATACCTTGAATCCTTTACATGCATCATAAGCAAGTAATATTCTCACTCCTAGCCTAGCAACGGGTGCAAAGGTCTCTCCATAGTCAATTCCTTATTTTTGTGCATACCCTTTTCATATTAGTCTTTCTTTATTTCTAGTGACTTCTCTATTCTCATTCATTTTATTCCTGAATATCCATTTTGTATCGATGACATTCTTGTCGTCTGGTCTCGGTACAAGTATCCATGTCTTGTTTTTCTATATTTGCTTAATGTCTTCATTCATAGCACTAATCCATTCATCATTATCTAGTGCAACATTGATAGTTTTGGGCTCATAATCACAAATAAGACATCTTGTATTTAGAGACTTACTTCTGGGTCTCATACCAGATTTTTTGTCTCCAATGATTTGGTTTTGTGGATGGTTCCTTCTGACGTATCTTGAAAGTACAGGTTCAACTCTTTGTCTATCAGCTTGATCATCATTTTGTTCTTCATTCTGTTCTCCATCACTTTGTGCATCATCTTGAGAAATATTTTGATCGTCGATATTTCTAGCCAGATGCTCGGGTGCAATGATCTGTTGCTCGGGAGTTCTACAATGTTGGTCGAGAAGAGTGTCAATTTCCTCATTGTAAGCAAACCTATTGTATACCTCTGGTTCTTTAGTGCTTTCCTTTTCATTCTTCTCTGCAAATTCATCTATCTTTACATTTTCACTTTCAACAATTTTGTTAGAGGCTTTGTTTAGACATTTATAAGCCTTGCTCTTGGTAGAATACCCTAGAAATATTCCTTCATCACTATTGGAGTCAAGTTTTCCATTTCTATCATCTTTTAAGATATAACACTGACTGCCAAATCTTTTGAAATAACTTACATTGGGTGTGTATCCATACCATAGCTCATAAGGTGTCTTCTTGGCATCTTTCTTCAATTGTACTTTGTTCAATGTGTAGACAGTAGTACTGACAGCTTCCCTCCATAAGATTTGGGTAATGCCTTTCTCTATCATCAGTGTCCTTGCACAATCAACTATGGATCTTTTCCTTCTTTCAGCAATTCCATTTTTTTGTGGTGTTCTTGGTGCAAAGACCTATCTTCTGATTCTATGCTCATTACAAAAGTTAGTGAATTCATCTAAAATAAATTCCCCTCCTCTATCTAACCTTAAGCATTTTAATTCTTTACCACTTTTTTTCTCAGCCATTGCCTTATACCATTTAAACATCTTAAATGCTTCTGATTTATCTTTTAGAAACATGACTGTCATCATTCTAGAGTAATCATCAACAAAGAGAATAAAATATCTATCTTCATAATAACTCTTTGTCCTCATAGGTCCACATAAATCAGTATGGACTAATTCTAGAATGGTATCAGATATATGGGTTTGCATTTGAAACTAGACTTTGTCATCTTACCTTTTTGACAATTCTTACACATGATGTTGTCGGGCTTGGTCATCGTTGGTAAGCCTCTGACATTTCTCTTTTTGCTAATCTTTATCGTGTTTCCAAAATTCACATGACACAATCTTTTGTGCCACAACCATATGTCTTCGTTTGTAGCAATCAAACAAGTAGTGTCAGTATCATTTAGCTAGAATAAGTTACCTTTTGTCTACTCACTGGTACCAATCGAATTTCTTGATTTATTGAAGATATTTGTCTTCTTATTTTCAAATGCTACTCTATGACCTGAATTATTCAATTGAGAAACACTCAATAGATTATAATTCAATCCATTTACCCAATAAACATTTTCACATTTTATCTGGTTTTTCAACATTATGGTTCCTCTACTTTCAACTGGACAAGGTGTGTCATTACCCATTCTTACTAAACCACCATTATAGTATTCCAAAGTCTCAAACTTTTTCTTATCATCGGTCATATGGTGAGTGCAACCACTATCTATGATCCAGACATTATTTTTACTAACTTTAGATATGAGTGCAATTTCTACATACCTTTTTTCATCATCATCTGAATCATTCTTTACTGCCACAAACATTATCTCGATTTCTTCCTCAAATTCAGTGTTAATATCATCATCTTTTCATTTTGCTAGGTAACTAGCCTTCTTTCCTTTGCCCTTGTAGTCTCGGGAATCTCTTCTTTCTGATTTTCGGTAGCTTCTGTAATCACCTTTGTCAGACTTGTTTTCAAATGACCCATCATTACTTATGTCATCTTTTCTTCTGTTAGGACATCTTGTAGAAAAATGTCCAATCTCTTTACAATTAAAATAAACAAGTGGTAATTTACCTTTGCCTCTCTGCATTCTTCTAGCCATTAGTGCTTCAATTTCATCAAGATCATCCTCTTCACTTGCACTATCACTATCTTTTCTCATAGTGTTTTTATGACTTGATTTAATTATTCTCATAGAAGTTTTGAATGCAGACTCTATGTTTGGTAAGACACTATTATCAAAGTTATTCATCTCAAATGAAATCAGTCTTCCAATCAAACTGTCTAGAGTAGCATTTCTATTTTCTACTGCTCTCATTTCTTGAATGACAGATACTCTAATAGCATAAGTAGGCAGTAATGTTCTTATAATTTTACTTACCACTGTATCTTCTTCTAGTACACCTCCAACTCCTCAGATAACATTGACTACCTCTTTGATTCTTGTGTTGTACTAAGTGATGTTTTCACCTTCTTTCATTTTGATATCATCAAAATTTCCTCTAAGGCTTTATGCCTTGGCTCTCAAAACATTTTTGTCACCACCATGTACAAGCATCAATTTGTCCCACATCTACTTTGTAGTCTTGCAGGTTTTAACATTTTCAAATTCAGCATCAGAGAGTGAGGAAGCAAGCTCTATCATCATGCAATTGTGCTCATGCTTCTCTCTCAATTGTTCAACTATTGGTGCTCTTGTGGGCAACACATATTCAACATCTAAGTATTGAGTAACGTCATTACCAATACCTGATAAGTGGAGTCTTATTCTGTTGTGTCATGAAGCAAAATTATCTTTGTTCAAATTGGGCACATCTTGTCTGTTCATCTTGTGATCTTTAGCTTAGGTATTGAAACCTTCCTTCTAAGAACACAAGCTCTAATACCAATTGTTAGTAATAACTGAGAGGGGGGGGAGGTGAATCAGTGGCCTCAAATTTTAATCCTTAAATCAACCCTTAAAACTTATAACCACAGATTATGTCTCTAGTTATATTCTCTCTTACAAGATGAGTTCCTTGAAATACTTTAATCAATTTTCTACTTCTCAGATTTCTTTGTAAATATCTCTTCTATATGATTACCGATAAGCAGTTAACTATTTACCAAAACTCAGTAAATATGTAGAGTATACCAATCAATCCAGAATTGCATATGTGCAATGTAGAACAGTAAAGTAATAAAACATAAACACATAACACATGTATTTTTAACGTGGAAATCATGTTAAGGGAAAAACCCCTAGGACCGGTACCCCAAATGTTCACTCTTCTGAAGTGAGCTCTGTTAGGAGTGAACCCTATTAAAGGTTACAAACACACTATTAGGTGTGACCTTGTTAGAGGATTTAAGAATAGTTTTTTACCTAGTATCTGGCATCTAATGCTACCATCCTTGATCAAACACTCACTTGGCCTGTCAATAGGTATCAGGCATATCCAATGCTACTTTTATGATCAAAATTTTTGATACTCCTTGGGATGTATCTCAGTTGTAAAATACTTTTAAGTCCTGCTTGGTTAAGAGGATTTATGCTTTAATGGTTAACTTGAAACACTAATGATCTGTTCATACATACAACTAAATTGTAGATTTTCATATCTATTGTAAGTCCATTACCTCTCTGATGAATATAATCACTTATACCTTTGCTCCACACTGTTCTACTCTATGATGTTGTCTCACTGTCCATCGGTGTCTACAGAATCTAGCTCTTTTCCTCAGCTTGTTGATCAGGACTGAATGAAGAATTTCTTCTCCTTCAGATTTTCTTTAACATCTTTCCTCTATTCTCTCATTCACCCCACACACCCATTCGTAATGAATTGGGTTTGTCTTTATATAGACATGATTTAACTTTTCTTGGCTTTCTTGATTCTTGGCGTGTTCCATAATTCTTTCCAATAGATTTAAAGTAATCTCCTGATTTATCTCAAAGAGATCTTCCTGCCAACTAGACAAATCAACTTTAAATCAATTACTTATCTTCGACTTTATCTGGATGATTAAAACAATGATAAGTATCTGTTAATTCTATCTTTAGCTTCTTGATAGCTAAGCATTTTGTCATTTTCTGAATTCTCTATTCCGTCAGTCAACACTTCAGTGAGTTATCAGTGATAACTGATTGAACCATCAGTGTGACTTCAATTGTCATCAGGATCTCTGTCCTTGTCTTCTGCTTTGGGCAACACTGAAATTCTCTCCGTTGGGTTACTCTATTTTTTGCTCGTCAGTCAACACTATAACTTTGCTCATTGGTAATGATGTGCATTAGCTCGTCGAGAAACACTGTGACTCTACTCTTTTACTTTGACTGTCGGTGTGCACTTTGTCGATGTATACAGTCACTTAGTGAATACTTGACTTGTATGCATTACTGATAGCATAGGATTTGATTCATTGGTTCTTTGAAGTCTTTGGAAGTATTCCATGACCATACAGATTATATCAAGTTGACATCAATGAAAATACAATACATTAACTGATTTAATGCCTTGCATGTTCATCCACTTAACATATTCAAACATTCAATCAGTTACATGTCATCAGTTTTGATTCTATTGCACATTCAACTACCACTTATGGATCACAATTTAAGATTGTAAATCACAAGTTGAAAACATTGCAAGGAGAAAAAGACAAAAGGATCACTACATTACTGGAGTTGTAGACCTATTTGATTCCAATGATTGATGTTATGCAATAGAATATTAAAGATGTAGAGGCAACCCTTGGGTTACCTGATATGAGCACCCTTGAAGCGATGGAGGAGTTAGCTTCTATTCTATATGGAAAGCTTCTTGTCATGGTACATTTGAAGAACTCATGGGAGAGTTCCTTGGATACAACCAAAGCAAATTTTAGAGAGGTTTTCGAGAGGCTATGATCGGTAAGCTATTTTTCATTTTTGAAGTTAAGTTTTGTACCTTTGTCATTGCTGTCAAAGGGGGAGTGATCAATATATAGTGAATTATACATTTTTGAGTCTATGATCAGTGATCAGAGTGTAGAGTAGTGTATAACATATGGTTATAGGTCTATATATGTTTTTGGTGATCGCTGAGAAGAATTTTTGAGAAGAGACAAATTTGTTACTATGTCTTTCCATCAATGCCAAAGGGGAAGATTGTTGGCATTATGCTAGATTTTGGAGTTGAGATGGAGAGTTTGAATTTTTCATTGATGGAAGATCCACAACTCTATTAGATTTGGTGATTAGGTTGTAGATATCGATCGACAAGATGAATAGGTGAAGCATTTTATGCTAAGTGGTCTGACCAATTAATAGGAAGACAGTAACATAAGTGTTTTGAGTATCAATCAAGTTTGCGAGCATATTGGGAGGTGTGGATTTCACTGGAGCATCACTATGGTTAGACAAGTTTGGATTTATGACCGTAATAGTTAACTCAATATTTTTGAAAGTTAGAATTTTGGTGTTGTGTTCGGTATGAACTGGTTGAGTTACCGATTGGTACGTGTTGATCAGATGGTCAAGTCGGTTAATTAATTGTTAGTATTTTTTAATAAATATTTGTATTATATTTTTGGCTGACATGTTAGGTTTGTTTGGCATAGATTTTCATGTGGTTGGTCAATGTGCATGACCGACTTGTGGATTATTTTTAAAGTTTTAACCAACTTAAGAACAATGGGTATAAAGGAAAACTAAATCGTGTGATTTAGGGTTGTTGATCATGTTTTTGGTGGTTTTGATCAGAGATAGAGGTCGAGTATTCCACCAAGAGTTCAGAGATTGAATTGGATCTTATAGGAAAACAGTGCTATTTTTATATCAATTATTTGAGCTCATTGCTCAAGGGTATTTCTAATAGGTTAGGAGGTTAAATTTCTTAACAAGGTGGACTTTAAAAGGTATTTTGTATAAATCCTTTAACAGGGTGACTTCTGAGAAGGATTTTTAAATCCTCTAGCAAGGTAGGTCCTAATAGGTTTGTTTGTACTTCTAACAACCTGTACTAGTCACTCTTAACTGAGTGGAGCCCCTAACAGGGTATTATAAGCTCCTAACAGGGAAACTATTTTTTACTTCAGTGAAGATATTTGTGGGTGTCATCCCCACCATAGTTTTCTCCATCTTACAAGGGTTTCCATGATAAACATAGTGGTGTTAGGTGTTATGCTTTATGGATGTTTGAATTGTTTTAGTTCTACTGCATAGTTACTCTTGCATGTTGCATAGCTTACAATTTGGTTAAAAGCATTATTGAATTATCGGTTGAATTAGTACTTTTAATGGTTGCACTAATTCACCATCCCCTCTTAGTTCTTCTATATTCTAACATATCAAATAATTCTATAGATTGGATATCAGATTTGGACATACATATGATGAAGTTGAGAGGGTTGCAAGGTACTTGAATGGTTTAAGGACATCATTTCAAGATGAGATTAGTTTGGTTAAATTGCAAAGTTTGGAGAAAGATTATCAATATGCAACTAAAGATAAGGAGAAATTGAACAAAAGACATGTATAAAGGAAAAGAGGAAGAGGTGGAAGAGGTAGATCTTTTGGAGGAGGAAGATTTATTTTAGATCAAAGTAAAGGCAAGACATAATTAAAGGAAGAAAAATCATACAAAAGAGATGACAAAAATATCTAGAGAGGAGGTGGATCAAGTGGCTATAAGAGGGAAGAAAAGAGAGTCTTAAAAGGAACCTATTTCAAGTGTGGTGGTGAAGGGCACCATTATTTTGAATGTACGCAAGGAATTTTAAGTAAGAAGACAAAGAACAGTGAATGAAATGCTTTTGTAGAAGAAGAAGCTAGTGAAGTATTAAAACAACCTGAAGATGGAGAATCCCTAATGGTAAGGAGATCCCTATGTAATGAAGAGACAAAAAAAGTTTCATTTCTTAGGATAATTTTTTTTAAGACAAGATTCAAAGTTGAAGGAAAGTATTGCAAAGTGATCATTGACAGTGGTAGTTCAGATAACTTAGCCTCCAAAGAGTTGGTGAAAAATTTGAAGTTGTAAAGGTGGAAACATATGAAACCTTATAAGATTGCATGGATTAAGGATGATCATAAGGTACTAGTAAGTTTATAATTCCCAATAAAGTTGAAGATAGGATCTTATTATGATGAATTTATTTTTGATATTATGCCTATGGATGTGTGTCATATCTTGTTGGGTAGACCATGGCAGTATGATAGAAAAACTTTGCATGATGGAAGAATGAATAGCTATACTATTCTGGCTAATGGGATGAAATACATATTGTTACCCTTGGTTGAGATTCCTAAGAATGAGAATTATACTAGTGTTATAGTTTATTTGGTCATCAAAGGAAGGAAATTCTTGGATGGTTTAAAAGTTATAGTATGTGTTAGGCATTGATTCCTAAGAATCCTGATTTAGGATCAGTAGGAGAACATTTGGAATAAATAAGTAAGTTATTGATTGAATATGAGGATATTATCTTAGATAATGTACTTGATGGATTACCACCAGTGAGAATTATTATTCATTGAATGGATCTAATTCCTGGAGCTAGTTTTCCTAATAAAGTAGCAAATCGAATGAAACCAATAAAGAATGAGGAATTGAATAGACAAGTGCAATAGTTTTTAAGAAAAGGTTTGATAACAAAAATTTTGAGCCATTGTGCAGTACCTGTAGTATTGCCACCAAAGAAGAATGGGGAATGGTGAATGTGAACTGATTCAAGACCTATTAACAAGATATTAGTGAAGTATAGGTTTCATTTACTTAGGATGGATGATATAATGGATTGCTTGAGTGGATATAAGTATTTCATAAATATTGATATGAAGAGTGGCTATCATCATATTATAATAGAGAAAGAGATGAAAGGAATACAAAGTTCAAGATAAATGAAGAATTGTATGAGTGGTTGGTGATTCCTTTTGGGTTGACTAATGCACCAAGTACTTTCATGAAGTTGATGAATGAAGTACTAAATAAATTCTTGGGTAAGTTTGTAATTGTTTATCTTGAAAAAATTCTAATTTTTAGTAAGAGAAAGGAAGATCATTTGTTGTATCCGAGACAAGTGTTGCATAGATTAAGGGAAGAAAAAATGTTGATAAACATTAAGAAGTGTTATTTCATGAAGGAAGAGATAGTATACTTGGGTTTTGTAATCTCAGTAGAAGGACTGAAGATGGATCCTAAGAAGGTTAGAGAAATTATTGAGTGGCATACACCTAAAAGTGTTGGAGAAGTAAGATCATTTCATGGATTGGCTAGTTTTTACCGAAAGCTTATCAAGAATTTTATATTGGTTTATAATCCTATGATTGAGACAATGAGAGGAGATAGGAAAACACTTAAGTAAACACATGGAGAACAAAGGAGTTTTGAGTTGTTGAAACAAAAGGTGATCGAACAACCTATGTTGGCTTTACCTGATTTTAGTACGGTATTTCAAGTGGACTGTGATGCAATTGGAAATGCAATTGGAGAAGTACTAACTCAAGAAGGAATACTGAATTCTAATTTTAGTGAAAAGTTGAATGATGCTAAGAGAATATATTTGGTTGATGATCACAAATTCTATGTCATAGTTCAAGCCTTCAAGAAGTAGAGACATTACATGTTTCCTAAGGAATTTTTATTGTATACCGATCATTAAGCATTGCAATATTTGAACAATCAAAGTAAGTTGAATCAGAGAAATATGAGATGGGTTAAATTATTGCAGATTTATACATTTGTGTTGAAGCATATGAGTGGTAAGTCAGATGAGGTTGTTGATGCTTTGAGTAGAAGGAGAAATTTTTTGATAGAGATGAGAATTGAAGTGCTAATATTTGATGAGTTGAAGACCATGTATGAGGATAACCCTAATTTTGCAGAACCTTAGAAAGCTTGCAAAGAACCTGTTGTAGCATACCAAAGTAAATGGTTGGATTATTACATTCAAAAAGGTATGTTATTTAGAGGAATTCAATTGTGTATACCTAGAAGTTTTATGAGGGATAATCTAGTTAAGGAGAAGAATTGTGGAGTATTAGCTGGACACTTTCATATTGAAAAGACAGTGGCTTTAGTATATTAGATTACTTTTGGCCTCAGATACATAAGGATGCAAGAAATTTTGTTCAAAGTTGTAAAGTTTGTCAAGCTTATAAGGGAAGTAGTCAAAATACTAGATTATATATACCTTTGACTGTGCCTTCTAGGCCGTGGGAAGACATTACCATTGATTTTGTACTTGGATTACAAAAGACCTCAAGAGGTAATGATTCTATATTTGTAGTAGTAGAAAGATTTATGAAGATGGATCATTTCATATCGTCTGAGAAGATAATAGTTTTAGTACATGTAGTAGATTTATTTTTCAGAAAAGTTGTGAGATTGCATGGGTTACTTAAGGGTACAGTTTCAAATAGGTATAGTAAGTTTGTTGGTTTTTTTTGGAGAACATTTTGGGGAAAGATGAATATTGAATTGAAGTTTAGTTCTACATTTGATCCACAATTAACTGATGGATAGATGAAGGTAGTAAAAAAAAGTTTGGCTAACTTACTAAGATGTTTGGTTGGAGAAAGGACTAATAATTGGGATTTAGTTCTCGCACAAGCATATTTTGCATATAATAATTAAGTGAATATAAGTACATGGAAGAAAACATTTAAGATAGTTAGTGGTTTTAATCCTAAAGGAGTGTCAAAATTGAGGGATATCAATAATGAAGTCAAGTAGAGTGGAGAAGATGAATAATTTTTAGAACACATGAACAGATTTCACACTCAGGCCAAACAACATTTAGAAGATATGAACATAAAGTATAAGGAGAGAGATTATATATGAAATAGAGACATAAGGAATTTTCATTAGGAGATGAGGTAATGGTTCATTTTAAGAAGGATATTTTTCTACTGGGAACATATAACAAGCTGAAGATGAGAAAGTTTGTACTATGGAAAGTATTGAAGAGATTCTATTCAGGGAATGTGTATGAAGTGGAGATACCAGAGGACATGGATATATCACATATATTCAATGTTTTTGATCTTTATGAGTATCATGTGAATCATATTATTTTGAAAAGGAAGAGTCAAATGTTGAACAACAATATCCTAAGAAGAATATTAACATAATAGATAAGGTTTTGGATAGCAGAATTAGTAGAAGTAGAAGAGGAAAGAAGTACATAGAATATCTTGTAAAGTGGAGAGACAGACCAGTTGAGTATTCTTCATGGATTTCTCAGCATGAGGTTAACCATATTGGTTTTCCTTTAGCCCATGTAAAGTGAGAGACTCACTTTTTAAATTGTAAGATATAAATTTGGAGGGTTTTTGAATGCCCTAGATCTCCTAAATAAGATTTGTATAATGAAGGGAAATCCTATGTCCAAATTCAGGATATTACTTTAAATTATATTGATCAAAAGGATGGAAAGGAGCATGTAAAGAATGATGTAATGAAATGCCTACCTCATGACATAGCAGATCTGGAAAAATACATTTTTTGAGTTCTGTAGACTGTTTCTGGAGATGCTGACAGTTGATACCGAACCGGAATGCAGAGATAAACAAAACCCAAAAATCTTTTTCCGTTCTGATGTTATCTTATGAAAAAGGTCAACCTTGTACCACTTTTTCCAACTCAACCTCCTAAATTCCAAAAGTTACCCTGTTCGCACAGTCTGAAAGAAATCCGAAAAGGTTATCCAGATCAGGCCTCGGATTCTCTGTCCTGTACCTACAAATATCTGAAAAGGGGGTTTTGGGGTGGCTATATAAGGTTTTGCCTTAGTCAAACCCCCATTTTGGTGGTTTCCACCTCCATAAATAGCCAAGTATATAGAATGTATATTGTGTGTGTGTTGCTCTTTGGAAAGAGTCTTTTGAACATGCAATATCAAGATCTAATCTTCTAGATTAACAATCCTAACATAACATGGAAATGAGAAAAAAATGCATAGATTTGAATATGATAAAGAAAGCATACCAAGCCCCCAAGGCTAAAGTATTCCTATCAACTCACAATCCGTAATTGCTACCCCATGATAATGTCCTTTGAATGCTTGAATGTTGAAGATGGTAGATCTAAAAGCAAGCCTTCTTGCTTCAATGAAGATCCACAATAACTTGTCTTTGAAGAATGATTTTGATTTAAGATGATGATATGTCCTCCTAGCTTGTCCTTCTATATCATCCTCTTACTTGCTTGCCTCATCATTCCATCATGTAATCTCCCAATTTTGTTCCATCTCATTTCATGATCAAATGAAGGCAAAAGAGAGTGTTTATATAGAGATTTCAATATAGGTCTCCTAGGGAAATGAAATGGATCCAAATTCAAATTTCACATTGAATCATGGTCCAATCACATTTTCCAACTAAGGAGAAAACATACTAATTCGAATATCGAAGAAAACACTTCCACATCTGAACCCGGGGACCTATTTCAAGTTTCAGACCCTGATAAGCTCCGGATCTGGAAACAAGAACCAACACCTATCAGGGGAAAGGGTTGACCTTGGCCCTGTCCTAGGATAGGGTCGACCTCAACCCTGTCCTGAGTTTTCAGGCAGGTTAGCAGGATGTGACAGAAAGGCTCCCAAGTCAATCGGGGACCTAGGAAGGTGGGGGAATGAGTCAGAATGTTAAGAAGGCATAAAAGGCCTAGAGAGAGAGTAAGATGAGGCCTAGGAGGACCAATACATAGGTCCTACCTAGAAATAAGAGCCATGGAGAGGAAAAATCTAGGAGGATCCATAAGATCCTAACCCTAATTTCACCTAAACATGCAAATCTATTATGCAATCATACTAAATGAGGGTGCTAAACTCATCCAAATGGAAGTGCTTCCATTTTAAGATGATACATTTAGCCCCCACTTTATCTTATATATGATACTATGTGAATATGCAAGCTAAATTAATAAATCATCATAAAGTATAAAAAGGATATAGCCAAGTTCTCAATGTGAAGATCCTGCAAGAAACCATTAGTATCTGCAACCTGCAGCACACAAAGTTAATGAAAATCCAAAGAACACCTAGATCTTACTATGATTATCTTGAGAAGTATATAGAGCCCCTTATGCCCCCCTAATTCGGCTTAATAATTCATGGAAGGTGAAACATGGTGATAAGGTGAGTTCTATATACTGAATATGCAAGATGTCGAAAATTCCTTTCTTAAACTAGTTAGAATATTCCTAAACCTTCCAAAACTAATTCAAGAGGTTAGGTATCTGAATCATGATTCTGACGCTTCTGATGGCACTGAAAACGGAGCTACCAAAATCAAGTTATGATGAAAAGAGTGAATGCCTATCTAAATGCATATAAAAGGAAAATTCAAGTTTAACCTAAATAATTCAAGATGAAACCCTAATTTACAACCTATAAATAGAAGAAAGAGATACTTACCTCCTTGTTCTTACCATTTATAGAGTTGGAGCAAGGAGATAGGATGCCAAAGAGAGAGGAGTTTCGAGCGAGCCGTATGGAGGTCCTACGAGAGTGCCTAGTCGGTAGACAACCTTTGCCCGAGGTAAGTGCCTATTTTTAGTATTTGTGATTGAAATTTTGATGTTTTTACAGGGAAGGTCGACCCTGACCCAAGAAGGTTGACCCTGACCCAGTTTGGTCAACCCTGACCCTTTAAGGTCGACCCTGTCTGGGAAGGTTCTATCCTTGTTGGGGAGTAGGTCGACCCTGACCCATAAAGGTCGACCCTGACCCCTAAAAGTTGACCCTGACCCATAAAGGTCAACCCTATCCTAATAAGGTTGACCCTGTCTAGGTTAGGTAGGTTTTGAAGTTATCTGATTCAGAAGGTCTGATATGGTTCATGTTTGTGCTTGCAGGATCCAGTCCGTCTACGAGAGCATCCCTTCGGAGGGCTACTCTTATCTGTCAGAAGGAGTTTCTTTGAGCTACAGCCATAGGAGATTCAGTTATTGAGAGATGTGGGACTATATTGGGTGGCAGTTCTACCACAGCTGAGGCTTCATCGATCGATGATATCAGCCATGATAGAGAGATGGGACGAGGATACATGCTTGTTTCATCTTCCATCAGGCAAGATCACCATCACTTTGAAGGATGTATATAGGATCTTGCGGCTTCCAGTCCGAGTGAGTCTATCAGATCAAGAGGACCATGAGATTCATCTGAGGTTTTTGTAGATATGGAGTACTATTTGGGATGGGTAGCACAGATGAGGACTCGATTAGATTAGATATCATTGGCAGCCATACTAGTAGGTCTGACACCCTTAGTACGGAGGGTGATGCTTTGTATTGTTGCCTTGGTTGTAGTGCCCAACACAAAGGGTACAATTTTTTCAGCACCATTCACACATCTCATACTAAGGATGGAGAGTGACAGAGTCATTGTCTCATGGGGCCGTAGCATGTTGGCTCATCTTTATCATGAGTTGAGTCAGTTGGTGAGATTTCAGTGGGAGAGTCTTACAATGTGCACATTACTACAAGTGTGGATGTTTGAGCACTATGCATGCACATGACCATAGGGTACTCCTGTGATGATAGATGTGAGTGCACCAAGAGCCTATGCATATCTGATGGCTAGTGTCTGGCAGCACGGAGATATCCTCTATTGGAGGGTATGCTTTGACCGTATACCAGGGACTGATGTGATTTGGAGACCATATTGTCAGATGATGGAGTGGCCTAATACCCAACAACAGTTGAGACACTCATAGAAGTGCAAGCTGCTAGAGGGCCCTACCCATCATGTCGTGATGCCTTATTATTATGATAGGGTGATGAGGCAGTTTGGTTTGATACAGGGAGTCCCTCAAGCAGTACCCCGGTATGCATACCCGGTGAGATACTATCAGAGACCCGACGCTATACATCGACTGACAGTAGCTGATATTGTGGATAGTGATACAGATGAGACAAAGGATATAGAGGTAGATCCTGAGCTATCCTATGCTAGTGTGAGCAGAGAGTATATCAAATACTAGAGTTTACAAGGGACCCATCCTATCTTTCTTGATGACTACCCCATAGGTGATCCAGGTCCGGAGAGGAACCATCGAGGAGAGGACATACCAGTAGGAGAGGAGGAGGATCTAGGAGATGAGGAGGAGCCTCCCCTCGAGGGAGATCCTATGGAGGAGGAGAGAGGAGAGGAGATGCCCCCAGACCATAGTACCGGGACCGGTGTTCAGGCAATCCATGTTACTCCCTTAAGATCACAACGACCTCCTCGAGCACATACAAAGACACCACCACTAAGGCCTAGACTGAGGGAATGACAAGAGAGCAGTCATTCCATGCCCCCACCATCTAGATCCTTTAGTGATGCCCAGGTAGGGGATCCAGGTATGACATAGTTGATTAGAATGTTTTTTGAATAAAGATTTGGATTAGAATAGAGATTTAAAGATGTTTTATATTTTGAATTTTGCAGGAAGCGTAGCGGAGTGGAGGAGCTTTGTATCCAAGGTTCTGAAGGATACATGCCTATCCTACTGACTGCTAGCTAGCGAGAGAGATTCCCTTACAGGACGAAGGGATCCCGGAAGACATGCAGATATCTTCCTATGTGTTCAACGAGAGTTGAGGATGTGCAAGGAAAGAGAAGAGAAAGTGACTGCCAACCTAGAGAGAGCCCGAGAGAAGATCTAGGAGATGAGCATGTCAAGGAGTCACTCACAGGCTACTGTTCCAAGATCCTTAGCCTCACATCATAGATCTGAGAGAGCTGGGAGCCACTGACCTTCAGAGCATAGGGAGAGAGACTGATAGATATGGCACTTGTGCCACATATGTACCAAACTCTAAAAATTTTATAAAGAAAACTTTGTTTTGAGAGCAATTAGTTCTACAATTGATTACTTTTATTTTCATCCATGCATAAAAATTAATAAAGGACAGAAGGAAGAAATGTATGAATGCATTCTAATTTACATAACTTATAAAATAATTATTTTATAATGAACACATACATACATAAAGAAAGAAAAGATAAATTAGGGATAATATTGTTTGAGATGCATAATATTAATAGGTTCCCTAAGAGGAACACCATTCATATCAGCAATTTTATAAGCACCCGATGTGAA
>MU225770.1:2780740-2805544 GCA_018584345.1 Thuja plicata
ATATGTCCAAGCAAAGATATCCTTATATTCAAGCAAAAGAGAAACCAATTGATCACGTTCATCTTGATACAAACATTTCCCAATTTTGATTGTTTTTTCAACATCATTCTCATCCATTTGAACATCAGTAGTCTCAGTTATTAATAGATTTCTTTGTATGGGAGAATCTATTGGTAGAGGGGAAATATCCGATTCGTGATGTTGTCCAAAATAGGATTCATTGTTGAGGCAATACAATTTCCTTCGTTTATGATGAAATGTAGGTAGATCTTGATAAGCCCCTAAAAAATCAGTGAGGGCTTCATCCTTAGGAAAGATATCCAACCTAGGTTTTTGATCCATGTCTAGGAGAAATGGATTAACCAATTTCAAATGTCCACCACAAATATGATTAACATTAAGAGGAAAAATTGAGGGCTACCTATAAGGATTGAATCCTAATCCATAGGTATAATCGCAACCGTCATTATCCAGGGGTACTTGTATACCTTGTTCATACTTACCACAACCTTTCCCACTGAATCCTGATTTCTTGAGTAAGTGATAACCAGAACCATACCTGTCGGCCATATCGGATTGAGTTAAAGGAGCGGCATATGTCACAATGTCATGAAAATCTGGTTTTATTGTCTCAATTGTTTCATTATGAAAAGCAACAACAAAGTTACTCTTTAACTCCTCAGAAAGCGGAGAAGGAATAAAGACTTGTTTTTCAAACTCAGTTTGTTCTTTCAAAAATTCCAAATTTGATACCTTATATTCTCCTATAAAAGTAGGATTGAAATCCAATGTTCCCCAATCATCTTCTGTCAAGGAAGAGGATGGAATTTCATCTTGTTTAACCTCAGGGGGTTGCTCAGGTTGTTTTATTAGTTGAATAGGTTTGGGAATCTTAGCATATTCTACATTCAGGCAAGGGTTTGGTGCATCATCTGCATGTAGTGTGTACATTAGATTGTTATAAATGAACCTAACCTTGCAATGAAGAGTAGACGGAACCGCATGCATAGTATGTAACCAAGGTCTTCCTAATAGAAGGTTATAATTGAGTGGTCCAGGCATAACATGGATAGGAGTGTAAAGAAGCACAGGGCCAACTTTAATAGGTAATGTAATGATACCCAAGTTTTTCTTTGCAATATTGTCAAATCCACAAATAGGGACATTATCCAGTTGAATAGTTGTAAGATCGGCTTTAATTGCCTTAAGCATATCCATGCTACAAACATTAAGCCCAGATTCATTATCAATCAATGTTCTACGAATGATACTCTAATTAATAGAGACAACAACCATAAGAGCATCATATTGATTCTGCACCTCAGTAGTAGGTAAATCATCATCAAAAAACACAATAGGAGGTATAGAAGGCATAGTATGCATGCACTCCAGAAATGAATTAATATTCTCTTGGTTAGGAGGCGGAGCAGGAAGAGTAGATATAGCTTTTTGCAATGCCTCATGATATGTAGGAGAAGTTTGAAGTAACTCCCATAAAGAGGTCTTAGCTGGAGTAGCGCGTAACTATTCCATTAAGTCATATTCCTTAAAGGAAGAAGGTAACCTAGGTGCTGGAGGAAGCACAGGTTGAGAAGGAGGTAAAGTTGCTGGGACAGTAGGTTGAGGATTATTTTGTGTGCGGTAAGCATGCGAAACAGAATCCGTGTTATCAAAGAAATCCAAAGGGTCTCTAGGTTTACCCTTAATAATCATCGAAGGACACCCTTTTATTGTCATCAAAGGTTTAGGAAAGAGTGTCATAGGTTTCTCAATGTTGCAAATAGAGGAATATGAAGGTAACCATGCATATATCCTATGGTAAAGGTCAATTGAAGAAGTTGTGGAGGAAGATGAAATAGGAATAGGATCCATGGGGATCTCATTCGAACCATTTGCATTCTCACTTCCATGTACCTCCTTAAGGGATCTATCATTTTGTACCACAAAATCCTCATCAAAGTATTCAAAACAAAAATCATACATGTTGAACACAAGGAAGTACTACAAGCATGAAAAATGGAAATGTTTTTGTATATATATTTTTTAAAGGTAATTTTATAATTTTTATATATTTTTGTGATATATAAATGCAAGAAAATGAGAAATCTATTTCTATGTTCATGCAAGGTCTAATATGAAATGTAAATCTAACACCAAAAAGAAAGAGTTGTCTATCGCGGGTTCACCAAAATGTAAGATCTAAATTTGGAGGGTTTTTGAATGCCCTAGATCTCCTAAATAAGATTTGTATAATGAAGGAAAATCCTATGTCCAAAATCAGGATATTACTTTTAATTATATTGATCAAAAGGATGGAAAAGAGCATGTAAAGAATGATGTAATGAAATGCCTACCTCATGACATAGCAATTCTGGAAAAATGCATTTTCTGAGTTCTATAGACTATTTATGGAGATGCTGACAGTTGATACCAAACCGGAATGCAGAGACTAAAAAAACCCAGAAATATTTTTCCGTTCCGATGTTGTCTTATGAAAAAGGTCGACCCTGTACCACTTTTGCCAACTCGACCTCCTCAACTCTGAAAGCGTCCCTGTTTGTACAGTCCAAAAGAAATCTGAAAAGGGTATCCAGATCAGGCCTTGGATTCTCTGTCATGTACCTGAAAATATATGAAAAGGGGGTTTTGGGGTGGCTATATAGGTTTTTTCCTTAGTCAAACCTCCATTTTGGTGGTTTCCACCTCCACGAATAGCTGAGTATATAGAATGTATATTGTGTGTGTTGCTCTTTGGAAAGAGTCTTTTGAACATGCAATATCAAGATCTAATCCTCTAGATTAACAATCCTAACGTAACATGGAAATGAGAAAACAATGCATAGATTTGAATATGATAAAGAAATCATACCAAGCCCCCAAGGCTAAAGTATTCCTATCAACTCACAATCCGTAATTGCTACCCCATGATAATGTCCTTTGAATGCTTGAATGTCGAAGATGGTAGATCTAAAAGCAAGCCTTCTTGCTTCAATGAAGATCCACAATAACTTGTCTTTGAAGAATGATTTTGATTGAAGATGATGATATGTCCTCCTAGCTTGTCCTTCTATATCATCCTCTTACTTGCTTGCCTCATCATTCCATCATGTAATCTCCCGATTTCGTTCCATCTCATTTCATGATCAAATGAAGGTAAAAGAGAGTGTTTATATAGAGATTTAAATATAGGTCTCCTAGGGAAATGCAATGGATCCAAATTAAAATTTCATGTTGAATCATGGTCCAATCACATTGGCCAACTAAGGAGAAAACATATTAATTCAAATATTGGAGAAAACACTTCCGCATCCGAACCTGGGGACCTATTTCAAGTTTCGGACCCGGATAAGCTCCGGATCTGGAAACGGGAATCAACACTTGTCAGGGGATAGGGTCAACCTCAGCCCTATCCTAGGATAGGGTCAACGTCAGCCCTATCCTAGGACAGGGTTGACCTTGACCCTGTCTTGAGTTTTCAGGCAGGTCAGCAGGATGTGACAGAAAGGCTCCTAGGTCAATCGGGGACCTAGGAAGGTGGGGGAATGAGTCAGAATGTTAAGAAGGCCTAAAAGGCCTAGAGAGAGAGTAAGATGAGGCCTAGGAGGACCATTACATAGGTCCTACCTAGAAATAAGAGACATGGAGAGGAAAAATCTAGGAGGATCCATAAGATCCTAATCCTAATTTCACTTAAACATGTAAACATGCAAATCTATTATGCAATCATACTAAACGAGGGTGATAAACTCATCCAAATGGAAGTGCTTCCATTTTAAGATGATACATAAATAACCCTAGGTATTTGATGAAGGAGCATCTTGGGTTCCTGGAAATCTTGCATCAACCAAATCTATTTTATTTCTTGTTTTCCAGTTTGTATATTGTTGAGTTTCTTTCAATGTTACTTCAGTTTGAATTAGTTATTGTTGCACAACTCATGGAGTGTTCCTAACATCATTTTGTACCTGTATCTAGGTTCGTAGCTTTATTGGCTTATTTTTATTTGAGATATCTTTGATCTATGGCAAGACATCTATGTTCTTCACATTTCATAGCCAGTTTGTGTTTTCTGATCTTGTGAAGAATTTTCACAATTGATGAAGCTTAGTGGTGCATATCTCAAGGATTATATATGAATGTTTGAAATACTTGTAGGTTTTTTATTCATGTTTTTGGTGTTTGAAAATGTTTATGCTTTGAGAATCCACCAATATACCTTGAGACTGATGTTAGGAGGGGTTAGCTCAAGGTATGAGAGCTCTGCAAGGTACCTAGACCAACTATAGGGACAAGAATTCCCTTTGCACTTATGGCTCTATTAAACCAAGGTGGGTACACCTAATCCAGATAGGTCAACACTTTTAAAATCCTGATTACTCTGGATTCTAACAATAGATAATAGTAATAAAGTACTAAATGCTAACGAGGCATTCATTGACTCTCCATTACTATGTGGGACATAAAACCAACAACCATAAAACATATAGGAATTGGATATGGTTTTGATGTATAAGATTACATAATATAGTCTAAAACCAATCAAACATGTATCTCAATAGAATTTACTAATCCTTGATCAGTGCCTTATCCATTGGGTATATCTCAAATGTAAATATAGAAAACATGAACCAACTACTATCAAAGACTCAAAGACATAAACACAATCACTCCAGACCAACCACTACTTATAAGATCCTTCAGTAGATCAACCAAAATGAGTCTATGCCCTATCCAAAGTATGTTTCACTTGATCCTAGATCAAGAACTATGAAATAAAACATATGCATAGGTAACCCTATGCAGTGAATCAAAAAACCCAAAACTCATAAGATTGACCCCAAGGAGAGACCTGTAACTTGAATAATTGTATTAAGTATGATGAATCATGTACATGCTCTAATATAATATGAAATACACCACCTCAATAATATGATAATGATTACAATAAATTTCTATTCAGTCTACATACAATACGATACAGTCTTCTATATTCCCTGGGATAAAGCTTGGAACCAACACTTGGAATCCAAGACTTCTGACCCCTACTATAGAGAAAAGAAGTAGATATATAGAAGGAGGAAAAACCTAAAGATGATGGTCATCTAACACCTTTCCTTCTTCGTCAAACTGATGTACTGCAACCTCCTTTTCTTGAGCCAAACAACTGATTTGATCTTTCTTCAAAAGATCAAGAAAATATTTGATCTGATTTCACTTTTTGATCCCCAAAACAGTCTTTCCCACCAATATACAAAGCTCTTCCATACTCCATGTTGAGAAAATCTAGAAAAGAAGCCATTTAAAACCTAGGGATGATGGAAAAAAGTGTCTGAATTTAAGGCAGAGAAGACAAAAGCCAAAAATATGGTTTGATAGATCTACAAGTCCTCACCATAAACCCCATTTGTAGCTTCTCCTCATAAATGCAACACCGATCTAACCAATCCCTATCCAGACACCATCCATAGATACATAGACAAAATCCTCAAGATCAAATTTTTACAATTAATCCTTTGCAGTAAATGACAAGGTCCACCGCTTTGAAACCTTGAAGGAAATATTTGAATATTTGAAAAACTATCTCAATGACTATTTCCTTAGTGCGAAATCCTCATCAATGACTAAGATCAAGTCTTTTTCCACCTTTAAAACTGAGCCATAGATCTATTTTAGGTTACCTGAGCCCTGACTATATCTTTCTGAGTGTTAGCATGGCACAATGCCTTGAACACTATCTTCCCTGCATCTTTCCTTTCAGGCAAAGCATCATCTGCCACATCTTCATAAACTTGTCTGATCTTTAACTTTAATCTTAACTCTGATCCCAACCCACCTGGGACACATGGCATCCAGGTGCAATGCCTTAAACATTAGATCTTGATCAATTTTCCTTTAAGCCATGACACTTGCTGCACAATCCCCTCAAACTTGACTACATTTTATCTTACCCATGGTTTTGCAACTGCACGTCCCACCGACCTCTACGTGGCACATTACAAATGTCTCTATGAAATTCCTTGTTTTCCTCTAATCTACGTCGACTGGGCTGGACATGCATCAGGAAAGTGTAATACCTTGAAGAGTATCTCATTTGCATCTTTTCCTTGAGGCTTTACACTGACTGTAGATCTTCCTCCAGCCTGATCTATCTTTAACTCATTACCTTCACATAAAATTGGTCCCACCAACCACCACACATTAGCTAAGTGCAATGCCTTGAAGGTTAAATAAATTCATCTTCCACATTGAGGCTTCACGCCTTCCGTGAGATCAATTTGTCATCTGTCCTTTGCCACTTAACTAGCCTTTTACTCAGAGCACCTCCTCTCCCTTTATCTTTGAATCTCATAATAAACCTAACCTGGCTTGGATTAACTATGATTAGATCTGGAGATTCAGAGATAAGGAAGTCTCTAATTCATGGAATAATATCTTGACTCATGGATAGATCTAGAGATCACATGCAGGACACAAGATCAAAACTGCATCAACGACTATCGCTAGATCTCTAAATAAGAACATTGACATTGGCCCCATCTAGTTATTCAGCGCAAGCCCTAGATTACTAAATTAATCAACAGCCTAGATTCTCTCCATGAAAACTCCATCCTTGACCTTGAGTAACTTTCTTGACCACAATCAAATTTGGAGATTCAAAGATAATTGTATCTCTGAATCACTGAATACTTTTGCTAACTTTGGTTCCATCATGAGATCTAGTGCCAGGCCTCTGATCTATCTCATCATCTATGGATTAGATTTAATCTCGTCTGACCCAACTTAAATTTACCCGAGTCAAGCACAAATCTGGAGATTCAGAGACTGAAGGAAAATCCTGACCATGGCAAGTTAACATTAACTCGGGTCAAATATGGAGATTACACGTCAACAAGATTATCTCTGAGTTGCTAAATAAACCTAACCACACCTTGACTTAACCATGAGTTTATCTAGAGTTTTAGAGATAAAGGCTACACCAAGTCACCAAAACATTTCATAACCCTAGAGTCTATCTTGAGATTGAGTGTAGATCGCACGATCAAGACAAGGACGTGACAAGATCAATGACCCTCACCAGATCGTTGAGTAGAAAATTGACTCTGACTTTCATCTGGAGATTTAGCGCCAGCCACAAGATCAAAACAAGATTGATAGTATGCACTGAATCTCCCAATAAAAGAGCTAAATTTGAATTCTTCTAGCGAACTAGCACCAACCACACGATCAAGATCGAGATTTACGCCCTGCACGCAATCCTTGGATGAAAAGACCATATTCTATGTCGTCTGGAGATTGGGAGATAACAAGCAATGTTGGATAAAGAATATTCCTCAGCCAAGTAAGGATAAAACATGTCGGGACTTAGGGAAAGTAGGAAAAATTAAAGCAAGACTATGACAAGTCTTAGGGAAATAAAAATTGCCCTGTTGAGACATAAGACACATGACTCAAAGACATATATTTAAGTTACAAAAGTAACTTCAAATTAGAAAAGAGTCATGAGGGTTTAGGTTTTAAAACATAATTGCATGATGAAGACAAAAAACTAAGGGACAGAGACCTAGAGCAATTGCAGAAGTAGGAGCAAAGGCAAGAACCTGGAAAATTTTGAAATAGGTCTAACACATGTGTTATCTATTTGTGAGAGATTCTTATGATTTAGGTCATAACCTATAATGTAAATATTTTCTTGTTCTTGGAGAATGTAATCTTTCTCAGGTCGACTTGATCCTTGTGAAGGCTTTATAAACTAATGTAATTAATCCATTACTAGCATGGAAGAGGTAGTACAACTTTGGTAGTTATAATTATCAACGTGATCTTATGATAGATAGTATAAAAGATAACCTATTAAAGGTTCAAAAGAACGTCTGTATGCATAGAATGTAAGGCTACATGTTGTTGATCAGTTTTACTTGAGTTTTTGATGATAATAAAAAATTAGATCTTTCACATCTCTCCATTGTTTCTTGTTTCTTTGATTGTTTGATTCTTTCTGCAAGGATTTGACTAACTTCTTTGAGGTTCCTCCTGTCCTTGGCTGCACTAGCTCCCATTTTGGATTGTCACCATTTTGGGAATATTTTATAATTGGCCTTTGTTGTATCCCATGATTGTAATTGTAATATCTAGTCAAAATTAATAGATGACATTCTGGTTACTTATAATCGCGATCCAAACTTGGAGTTTTAAACTAGTTTGTATGGCTTGTGCACCTAGCCAGTTATTGTAAAAAATCAGTGTCATTTGTTGTTATACTACCCTTTGAGATTTATGATTTATATTTTATTACATGATTTATTATTGGATAATTTAGTGATTTTAGTATCTCATATTCACTTTTATGTCATACCACCTTGGGAATCATCATCTTGGCAATGCGGCCAATAGAGCGTACTTGTGATCTATCTTCTTACCTTGGTTTCTTTTCTTTGTTTATGGTTTCTTGGATTTGCATTGGAATTATTTATGTGTGGGTTGAGATTTCATCCTTGAGCATAGTTGAGATATGCCTATTTGGTGGGACCTTGTGAGGCCCATAATTTTGGTCTGTGAATAATCAAGTGCTTCTCATATTTCAATGGAATCTTGACTTTGAGCCTTATTTATTCATATGTACATTTATGTTTCTTTTTCCCTTTTGTGTTGGAACCTTCCATTCTTGAGTTGATCTTTCATGTGATATGTGGATGTAGGGTGTTGAGACTGCATCTCGACATGTAGTTGAGTTATGCTCCTATGCTAAGGTCTAAGTGACCCATGCTCTTAGCTTGAGGCCAATGTAGCTTACAATGTTTCTTTTGTATTTGACTTTGAGAGTATTTCCTTGAATTGTAATTTTTTTTCATTGTGCCTCATCGTGGAATGAGATGATCCTAGTGTTTGGGTAGTAAAGTGGAGTGACTCCTTATGTGGATCTCAGCGTGCTAGTGGATGACACAGGACAAATGAAGGGGTTTATTTAAAATAGGAAACATAATAAAATAAATTGGATAAATACATTAATAAGAGTTAATTTGAATACGTAACTGTCTGTGGGCATTGACCAAAGGTAAGTACATATTTGTATGTCTACATGTATTGACCTAAGATACATAGCAAGAGTCTTTCTGTCTATGGGTATTGATTTGAGACTCAAGATTCTATCCATTTGTAAACATTAAACTAATATTTCGATGATACATGGGCTACCACAATACATGTAATAACACTCCACATTGAGTTCCTCCACTATAACCTTTGTTAGTTCTAAGAAGTGACACTTTTTTCATGTACCATAATATATATTTACATTTTTCTTATCTTCATGTTGAGTGTTCTCCATGTTGTAATAGCTTATTTGCATGTTGAGTGTTCTCCATGTTGTACTTTTTTATATGCACCTAAGTTATTGCATTGGGATTGTTGTACCATGCCCTAATTCTTGCACTTGTGTGGTGTGTGTTAGCCTACTTCTTGTTTGTGCATTTTGTATGCTTGGGTTGTGTGACTATTTCTACAAGCATGGTGGTTGGGCCTAAGGGTACCTTGTGGTAGGGTGGTGTTGAACTTTACCAGTGTTGGGGACTCATGTACTGGTGGTGGACTCTTCTAGGGACATAGTTGGAGCATGTTGTGCTCATTTCTACCCTTGGTATATCTTTCCATTGGTATATGTATTTGATGCTTATGCATAGTGATTAGTTCCCTTTATGCTATTGATATTTACATTGAGTTATTATGGCATTGATTTGTGTATCCATTACTCCCTAGTGTGGAGAAAGCCTTGCATTTTCAGTTGTACGTTGGTGTCGACAAACCTACCTTTTTGTCAGATTGTGAAATCCTCGTCTGGATGTGTTTATTGACAAAAAATTATCTTTATAGGGTAGTGTAGTGCATATTATACACATATTAGTGTATTGTTGGGAAATGGAAGCACTTCCATTTTGGACTGGTTTAGCCCTCCGAGTAAGTGGTTTGGGGTCATGTCAAGCACCTTGAATGGGTCTTTGACTTGGATCTATCTTTTTCCTCTATTCTGCCCCATCTTCCACTTTCCTCTTGCTAATTTCTGGGACTCTACTCCAGATTCTGAGATTCCTAACCTCAGGGTCAAAGTTGACCTTTTTGGGTCAAGGTCAACCTTGACCCTCTCCTAGGTCAAGGTCTACCTTGACCCTAACCCAAGGTTCAAATGTCAGATTCTAGGGACTTCCGAATGTCGGGTTTTGAGAGAGGTTATTTCCTGCTTCTGGGTCGGCTATTCGGTCTCCAAAGGAATGAATCTTAAATTATATTTAATATAGGTCCACTTCTAGGGATATAGGTCTAATGGGAATTTAATTCTCATATGTAGGCCTCTCTAGAAGATTGTGCCCTAGATTTGTATATAAGGAAGCCTTCTCCTTTCATTTTCTCTAAGTGAAATGTAAGTGTGAAGGACAAGCTAAGAAGCAAGATTTGAAGCAAGCTAAATATATATTGAAGAAATCATCTGCTCTCAAGCATCCAAGAATTCAAGCACTTTCAAGCACTCAATTCATCAAGGAGATCCATTGGTATCCATTGAAGGATTCAAGCTCTATTGATCCCTCTTGTTGAAGATTTCTCCATCCACATTCATGCAAGATTCTTCCTATTCCAAGATCCATTCAAGATTAGTGTTGAAGATCTAAAAGAAATTTATTTGAGACATCCTACATCCTACATTATACATTCTACATTCATTTGGAGCATACATACTTATGGATCCAAGGATTCTAATCCTCTGCAAGGGTTTCTATACAAGCAAGGTGGATTCGTTTATTTACTTTGTTACTTATGCAATTTCAATTATACTTTAAGGTTAATTCCAAAACCGGGGTTTGACCAAGGAAAAACCCTCCCCCCAACAAAAAAACCATTTTTCTTGCAGGGACAGGTTTGGAGTAGTGAATTGGAGTGTAGATCCGGATACCCTTTCGGCAAACTTTTAGGATCTAAAAACAGATTTTCTGTCAGATTGTGCAAGTCAGAATTGGAAATGCTGGGTCACAATTGGAACTTTTGGGTCAAAAGTGACATTCATTTCTGGGTCAGAATCAAAATTCTCTTTTGGGTCAGAATTGGAGATTCTGGGTCAGAATCAAAACTTTTTGATCAAATGTGCCATTCATTTTTGGGTCAAAATCAACCTTTCTCAGAAGAGAAAAATATTTTTGGGTTTTGTAGATCTCACAGTTTTGGTTTAGAAATACGAAAGTAAATAGTTTCTGAGACCGTTTGACAGGGTTTACAGCAGATTCTTTTTTAGAGGTATGTATTTTATTCCATTATTCTTTGCAAACATTTCCATCTTTACACCCCTTATCATAACAATTAAATGTAAGTGGATAATATGTACATAGGGTCACTTTTATGAGCAAACCCCCATTTTTTAAACCCTCTCCATATTTTATCCTTTTACATTTGGGTGAACCCGTGATAGACAACTCTTTCTTTTTGGTGTTAGATTTACATTTTATGTTAGATCTTGCATGCATATAGAAGTAGATTTCTTTTATGATCTTATATGTCAAAAATAAAAATCACAAATTTCTTTAAAAATACAAAAAACATTTACATTTTTCATGCTTGTAATGTTCCTTTGTGTTCAACATGTATGATTTTTGTTTTGAATACTTTGATGAGGCTTTTGTTGCGAAACATGATAGATCCCCTAATGAGGTACATGGAAGTGATTATGAAAATTGTTCGAATAAGATCTCCATGGATCCTATTCCTATTTCATCCTCCTCTAAAAACTCTTCAATTGACCTTTACCATAGGGTGTGTGCATAGTTACCTTCATGTTCCACTATTTACAATATTGATACACCTAAAAAGACTTCATTTAGTGCGTGTGATGTTGCTTTGTCCTCTCTTGTATTACCGTGTAAGGATATATTAGAGAAAGAAGATGAATTTAATATTTCTCTTTATGGAGATGAGTTGAGGATTGATTCTTCTCCTAATATATGTATTTTTTATGAGCCTACTTTAGAATATAATTTACCTTCTTTCCCCTTTAAGGATCAAGCTTTAGTGATTTATGGTGCTCCTACAAGGTGCTAAATTTATAGGGATGATAATCCTCATATTTGGGATGAACCTTTAGATTTGAATGTTGATTACTCTCTTCCTCATGAAGCAATTATAGATGATTCTACTTTTTGGGATGAACCCTTGGATAAAGACATTGATTTATCCCCTCCTCGTGAAGATGCCTTGATACAAGAGGGTGATTTATTAATGGATGACATATTCATACATGTTGGTGACTCTTTTTCTAAAATACACTCTCCTTATGAAGACATTTTAGAGAAAGAAGAAGACATTATGGATGCTTTACCTCCATTTGGGATTCCTTCTAGTGATGAGGCATTAGCAGAGAATGATATGAATTCCCTTGATGCTCTCCCACTTAGTGGCGATCTTATGGAGAATCAAGATCCTACCACATCTCCTCCTAGGATGTCTTCTTTGTGTCCTTCTTGTGAATCTATTCGTAGTGTTGAGACAACTAACATGGTTTATCCAAAACCCTTGTTGACTATCAAAGGTAAACCTATGGAGTCTTTAGAGTCTTTCAATGATCAAGATTCGATAGCTCACACCTATCATACAAGGAATAACCCTCAACTTAATCTGGTGGTTCCTACTTCTTTACCACCTTCTCAACCCAATCTTCCTCCTCCACCCCATCTTCCTAGCCAGGAGTATGATTTGATAAACAAATTGAGAAATACCCCTACCAAGATTTCATTATGGGAGCTTCTTCAAACTTCACCTACCTATAACGAAGCCTTGCAAAAATCTCTAGCAACTCTTCAAACTCTACCTCCTAATCAAGAGAACATCAATGCCTTCTTACAATTCATGCATGCTACCCTAGGTCCTCGTGACATTGTATTACTCAAAAGAATTTACCTTCTAAAGAAGTTCAGAATCAATATGATTCTCTTATGGTTGTTGTTACTATCAATAAGAGTATCATTTGTAGGACCTTGATTGATAATGGATCAGGGATTAATATTTGGAGCATGGACACACTCAAAGCGATTAAAGTTGATCTTTCAACTATTCAACCTAATAATAATCCCATATGTGGCTTTGATAACATTGATAAGAACACTTTGGGAATCATTGCCTTACCAATCAAAGTAGGTCCGGTCATCCTAAATACTCCTTTTCATGTTATGCCTGGACCGCTTAATTATAACCTCCTTTTGGGTAGACCTCAGTTGCATGAGATACATGTTGTTCCTTCCACCCTTCACCATAAATTCAAGTTTATTCACATCAACATGGTGTATACACTTCATGCGGATGATGCACCAAATCCTTGATTGAATATTCAAACCCACAATATTCCTATTCCTAATAGTAATCCTTCTTCCTCTAATGCTCTTCCCGGAGATGATTGGGGAACCTTGGATTTTAATCCTACCTTTATTGGAGAGTATAAAGTTTCTAATCTTGATTTTATGAAGCAACAAAGAGAATTTTAACAAAGAGATTTTTCTTCTACTTCTAATGCCCTTCGTAATAACTTTGTCACTGTTTCTACCCACTATGAACTTGTCAAACCTACTAATGATGATAGAGTGACTACTGAAATTCCATTGACTCCTTCTGTTATGGCTTCTTGTTATGGTCATGGTTATCATTTACTAGTTAAAGAAGGATTCCATGGTCAAGGATGTGGTAAGCATAAATAGGGAATTCAAATGCCCTTACAGAATGGGGGGCATGATAATTCTTATGGATTGGGATTTAATCCTCAATAACACATCAATTTCACCAACATCTCAAATAACACTTCAAAACATGATGACCCTATGAAGGAATTTGACCAAGAAGTTATTTTTCCTAAACTCCTTCGTGCTAAGATGATTACTAGACCTAAACGCAAAAAGAAACGTAGTCCACACTTGAAGACTCTTCCTTTTTTTTTGTATCATAGATTTCATGATCACTCTACTAATGAATGTAAAGCTTTACATTATAATATTAGGCAGCTCATTGATAGTAAAGTTATTTATATATCATGTGGCAATGAGTTGTATTTCAATCATGTTTCCTCTAAATAACATTTATATTCCTATTATGGAGCTCTACATTATGTAAGTAATGTTAGCCTAATCCTTGGGGGTTTTTTGTCTTGCATAGTGTTGTGAACGATATAATAGGTCCCTTTTCATCCTTGTTCCTACGCTTGGGGGGAAAGGATGTCATCTCCTTCTTTTTTGTCCTTCTGGGATTCACTCTTCCCTTGGCTAAGCATTATCTATCTATTATATGATATCCAATCATACATGAAAAGTTTGGTTTGCATTGAGGATCTATGTCCTTGATTATAACCTATTTCACTGTTTGACATTGGGTTTCCATGGTTTATAAATCTCACCTTGGAAATTGAATAGTTTGCTATCCCTCACAAGGGTTACTTTTAACTTCTTGCAAAATATCTCTTTGCAATCGTCCCTTCCATGGCCTCATAGGAGTTGTGACCTTCTTGGCTTGGACTGGGTGTTGTCTATGGATGTTGTTTTGATGTTGTTAAAGAAGGATTTATCCTTGTTCTTATCTTTCCTTAACATGTCAAAAATAGTATGTATTTTTCCATCTTAAGGACGGGGGCATATATATGGCCTCCCTCATTCTATATTATGCATTTTTGTTCTAACCTTTTGTTTTGTAGCATGTTAAATCCTCTAAAGGTAACACACATAAGTTGCTAAATCCTGAAGAGATACGCATTCAATTACAATTCAATATGCTAAATCCTCGGAAGGTAACACACATAAGTTGCTAAATCTTGAAGAGATACACATTTTACTAATGTATTCTAGGGTGATATAAGGATATGGATCCATGGGTACTTCTTAAAAGCCATCAGAAGATGCACTACATACATGCACAAAGCCTCCAAAAGGAGCACAACTTTATGGGGTGACTATCAAGTGCTTGCTTGGTGGGCCATCCTATCTTTTTTGTGGTTCATAGTGAGATACACACATCTTACTAGGCAAGCTAGCCACTCCTCCCTCTCTCTTTATCTTTGACTGGTGGTGTGTCTCTTATTGTAATCTTGGGGTTGAAAAAGAATTGAGTCTCTTGGGGCTTGAGGATTTCTTTGTCCCTTTGATTTCAATAAGATTATCTTTTCTTTACGATCTTCTTTACCAAGAGTTTGCATCGAGTCCATACTCTTGCTAAAGTGGGGGATAAATGTATCGTCGGAAATTTCAAGCACTTCTATTTTGGACTAGTTTATCACTCCAAGTAAGTGGCATGGGGTCATGTCAAGCGCCTTGAATGGGTCTTTGACTTGGATTTATCTTTATCCTCTATTCTGCCCCATCTTCCACTTTCCTCTTCCTGATTTCTGGCACTTTGCTCCAGATTATGAGATTCTTGACCTCAGGGTCAAATTCTCCCTTTCAAGGTCAAGTTCAACCTTGACCCTGACCTAGGTCAAGGTCAACCTCGACCCTGACCTAGGGTTCAAATATTAGATTCCCAGGACTTTCAGATGTCAGGTTTTGGGAGAGGTTATTTCCCGCTTCCGGGTCGGCTGTTTTGGTCTCTGAAGAAATGAATCTTAAATTATATTTAATATAGGTCCACTTCTAGTGATATAGGTATAATGAGAATTTAATTCTCCTATTTAGGCCTCTCGAGAATATTTTTCCCTAGATTTTTATATAAGGAAGCCTTCTCCTCTCATTTTCTCTAAGTGAAATCTAAGTGTGAAGGACAAGCTAAGAAGCAAGATTTGAAGAAAGATAAATATCTATTGAAGCAATCATCTAATCTCAAGCATCCAAGCATTCAAAAACTTTCAAGAACTCAATTCATCAAGGGGATCCATGCGTAGCCATTGAAGGATTCAAGCTCTATGGAGCCCTCTTGTTGAAGATTTCTCCATCCACATCCATGCAAGCTTGTTCCTATTCCAAGATCCATTCAAGATTGTTGTTGAAGATCTAAAAGAAATTGATTTGAGACATCCTACATCAACCTAAATTCTACATTCTACATTCATTTGGATCATACATACTTGTGGATCCAAGGATTCGAATCCTCCACAAGGGTTTCTATAAAAGCAAGGTGAATTCATTTATTTACTTTGTTACTTATGCAATTTCAATTATACTTTAAGGTTAATTCCAAAACTAGGGGTTGACCAAGGAAAACCCCTCCCCCCCAAAAAACAAACCATTTTTCTTGCAAGGAAAGGTTTGGAGCACTGAATTGGAGTGCAGATCCGGATACCCTTTTCGACAAACTTTCAGGATCTAAAAATAGATTTTCAGTCGGACTGTGCAGGTCAGAATCATAAATTTTGGGTCACAATCAGAACTTTTGGGTCAAAAGTGACATTTATTTCTGGGTCAGAATAAACATTATGTTGTGGGTCAGAATCAAAACTTTTGGGTCAACGGTGACATTCATTTTTGGGTCAAAATTGACCTTTCTCAGAAGAGAAAAATATTTCTGGGTTTTGTAGATCTCACAGTTTCGTTTTAGCTAAGCAAAAATTAACAGTTTCTGAGACCGTTTGACAGGGTTTTCAGTAGCTTATTTTTCAGAGGTATGTATTTTATTCCATTATTCTTTGCAAACATTTCATATTTACACCCCTTATCATAACAATTAAATGTAAGTGGATAATATGTGCATAGGGTCACTTTTATGAGCAAACCTCCATTGTTCTAAACCCTATCCATATTTTATCCTTTACAATTAGTTCATATGCTACACAGAGTAGCGCATATGCTACATAGAGAAACACACATGTTACTCAGAATAACACATATGAGGAATAGCCTAGCACATTTGTAATTTATTTTAATGCATATGTTTTAGCGCTTTCAAGAAAGAATACTATCTGAGGGTTTGTAAAAATATGAATTTTATATTTGGATATCTTTCTCCCCGGTAAGATTTTCAAGTAATCACATTTTATATTCCAAATCTATATTAGATAATTATGATCACTTTTCCTATTTGGGCTTAAAATGAACTTTGTATTTGGATGCATCAAGGATGGACATGTCTCCTCGATTCATGACCATTGACGATGGTCCAGTCTTATCTCGTGAGGTTCATGGATGTATTTCATACTCTCTTGTGGTTGCTTGAATGTGTCTTTCCATTATTTCTAAGTGAGTTAAGTTTTCATGGAACCTTTGGTTGTGATGTTAGTCTTCCATTGGTGCATGATTGTTTGAGGATCATTGGCATTTATCTTTTCTTATGTTATTAGGTTGTTAATGCACTATGTAATTGATGTTACATCTTAATTTTTTTTTAAAAATTTTTAAGTGCATATTTGACCCTATGTTCAATGGTTTCTTGGTAGGGCATTACAAATAATCTTTACATGATCCCTCACACTTTCTTCAGTTGAGATTTTGAATCACAACATTAAGGAAAATTCATCTATGTCTTTAGATATTTGTGAGGCGGCTATGGATTCCACAGTAGCCATACCACTTCATTCTTTTTCCCCCTCCTCATATAATCAAGATTGGAAGGAAGATAATTTGTTAATGGAGGATCTATGAGTTAGTTCTTACTTCTACATCTATAGATTAGAGAATACATGTTTGTGTTCCCCTATACTTGTCTTTAAATGTTGCACCCCTCTTTAGGACCCAAGTTACTCCAATGTTACTTGGATACAAGGTTTGATATGTTTTAAACTTCCTCTATTGTTTTTTAATCTTATTCTTCTTTTTTTCATGCATTTAATTTTGACATTTGGGGATGCTGTAAAGTGTTGGGGCAATTTAGGCCTTCTCACATATTGACCTATTTTTTTTCTTTATCTTTATGTTCTCTTCTTCACATCCAAATACTTCAACCTTGATGAAATACCCTTATGTATATAAAAAATATATTTCTACTCCTAAGGGTTTTGATACCAAATAATCAGATCCCCATGTCTCTTCTTTCTTGTTTGTGTCACCTATTGTGGGATAACATTCCTTGAAAATATCTAGTTATATTGACATGCCACAATATAGATCTCGTCTCCTTAAAATGTATTGTGTTTCCCTCTAAGAAATACATTCCATCCTAAGTGGGACTATTATCTCTATATCATAGGTTTTTCCAAAAATTGAAGAATTTTTAATCAATTGTATCTACCTCCATGGAAGCTAATCCACCTGTCAAATCTTTTGAATTGTTGTATGACCATTTCATATTTTATATCGGTACTAGCATATATCTCTTTCCCTATCAAACAAACATATAGCATTACAGCCCATACTTACAATATGAAAATCTCTTGCCTATCATACAACTATCTAGCCTTTGATACTTGTATGATGTGATCAAAGTCACCTTATCATATGACTATCTAGCCTTTGATATTTGTATCATTGCAATCAAAATTTCCATATTGTATGTATACCTAGCATGACAAAATTTCCTACTCCAATCATCATACCATTAGTGATCACTTTCTTCTCATTCTCTCTTTCATTTAGCATACTTGTCTGTGGTTTTCATCTTGGATGTAATCTTGCAAAATTAAGGGTTTTTCCTAGGGGCAACTTCACATAGACAAAAGACCCTTAGGTAAGTTTTCTCTACTTTTTCTTGCATCTTCACTAATGATATGCTCTCTAAAGTGGGGGAACAATGTAGTGTCATAAATTACACCCCGTTTAATTCCTCATTGCACAATGCTTCCACCTTAGACAAAAATCAAAATTCTCCCTAAGTACCATCCTATCTTCCATATCACATTCATTGTCTTATTTTTTGACAAAACATCCTAGTTGGCTCAAATTGTGTGTGTTCTATAGAGAATTTTGTGGGACATGCACTTGTCTTGCAAATATGAAGACATTCTAGTGGCTATTGGAACTTTGTATTGTTGTTTCTGGCAGTGTAATGCCTCTTCCCACTATTGATCGATGTTGAGAATCATTAGGATGTATTAACTATTTATGGTTAGTTTAATTTAGTCTTATTCTTGGGAATTCAAACTTTTTCTTATATCTTAAGACTCTTTGGTACTTCTTTGTCATCTTGGATGGTTTTCATAGCTCTTTTCCCATCTTACATTGTTTCTCTACCACCTTTGTCTCTCACTAGCTCAATCTCACCTTCATCCCACTGATCTTTGGTGTCTTTTTCTTGAAGGAGAGTTCTTTCATACTCATCTCATCTCATTTGATTGACATATCATAGTATCTTACACATTTTCCTATTTATCTATTATCATTTATCATTTATCAATTATACATTATCTTATATGTGGAGGTGAAAATATCAAAACATAGGTCTTACTATGGTAGGCCTCTTAATCAAGAAATCCCAACATTTTTGTTCTATCTTGTTTGTCGGTTTCAAAGGAAGAGATAGTGAGTTATTTTATGATTCTTCTACCTCTGGGTTGTAATTTTTCTATCTCCCTTGGATTATTTGGAATAGTTTATTTTATTTCTTATGTGTACTTTCTCTTTCCCGCAATTGGTTTAGTTTAATCTCTATTTAGCTATCTATCAATCTTTAACCTTTCTAGTTCTTCTATCTACAATTTTTTTGTACAACATACATGCATGCCGCAATGGCATCCTGCATTCACATTGTAGTCCTAGACTCGCACACACATCCAAGACAATGGGCTCATGGAGTTGGCTAGTCATTCTTGACTATTTTCTCTTTTGTTCTCAGTAGTCATAATATTTATACATGTTAGTATAACACTATTATTTAACTTTCTTTAATTCACGTTGTGTCTATTGTAGTTCCAAATTTATTTAGTTAATTAGCCTTCTTGATCACCCTAGATTACTAGAGCATAGTTTAGTGATGTGGCATAAGGGGAAGATTTTCCCTTTGAATTTTATCAATCTTGAGAGTGTAAAATTACCTTCTCAACAATATTTTAATTTTTTCCCCTTTAAGGACCCATGTTACTCCATTGGTACTTGGAATTAGGGGTTTGAGTATCATACACTTCCTGTATTTTTCATACTTTTCTTCTATTTGACATATCTTGTTTTTGGACATTTGAGAATGATGCAAAGCATTGGAGACATTTAGGCATTCTTCTATGTTATCCAAATTTTTATTTTATCTTTGTCTTCATGTGCCTTTATTTAGATCCAAAAGCTTTGGCATCATGCTAAACAACTCATACACAACCATATACTATTTTTTCCACTATGATGAATTCTAACACTGAACTATAAAATTCCCTTATCTTTTTATGTTTTGTAGATGTTGTGGATATCATGTGTCAATTTTTGTGGGGTGATGTTCCATGTTAACATCTTTCTATGTTGGCATGCCAATACATCTTTGGTTTCCTTGGAATGAATTGCATTCTTCTTTGCGCAAAACATTCCATTCTAAGGGAGGCAAACCGGTCTCTATTATAGATGATTAGTTGGTGTAGACAACTCAATGTACTCCTTGTATGGGGCAACTAATACCCTATTAAGTAAATCTTCATCCTAATAGAGGCTCATTGAATTATCAACCATGGACATATTTTCTTAGATGGTACTGACACTATATGTGAAACAATATAAATCTAGTATCTACTAAAAGTGTAAAACTAAAATTAAGGACATGAAAAAATAAATAAATCTAATACCAATTTTGGTCACACATTAGTGGTTGTGGATGAAACCATGTGGCTGTGTGTGAATAAAATGATCATGTAATAGAAATATAACTAAAAGTAAATTACTCAATAGAAACTCAACATAAGAGATCTTAACATAAACTAACATTGAATGACTTAGCTAAGTAATACAGAATAAATATAATCAATAGAAATGAATTACACTAAGTTAACTACTTGTACATGTATGTGGTAGATTTGGCCTTGTTAATCAACCATACACTTCAACATAGTCCTTATTCATCAGATGCACACAAGAATGAATATGAGATTATTCATTTTTCTTATCTGTATGATTCGACCTGTTGCCTTCTATCCAGGCGGGGTTTTGAAATAGCTCTCCGAACGAGAGTCTCACAACCATAGACCAATCTAGAACGAAGGATTTATGCTTCCATGAATGCAATGCAATGATTAATCTAGAAATGAAATATGCAAGATTATCTAAATGATCCATTTAAACTAGAAATGAGATTAAAACTATGCCATGATTTCAATGAGATTATTCTAGAAATTGAAATTAATCTATTGCAAAATGAGATTGTTCTATATGAGATTATGAACTAAGAATGTAGTAACAATTTAGTATTCTAACAATGCATATGACTAGAAATTCAGGAATGGGTTTGAACGAGAAATGGGAGTTCTTTTATAGACTCAGAGGTTGTTTAGAATAGAAACTTTCCTTTTTGAAATAAAACAGATAGAAAAGCTAGTTCAAATTAGAAAGCTTTTTTAAAAGAATACAATAAATTATTTTTCTTTTGCTTTAACTGTTTTCTTTATTTGATTTTAACTGTTTTATTTTTTATTTAACTGTTTTATTTTTGATTTAATTGTTTTCTTTGTCTTTAAAGCATAATCAAAGAGAAGTTTCCAATTCTGAACTGAAGAGAAGATTTTGTTGACAATATTTAATTAATTAAATAAATATGACCTCATAATTGCTTTTTCTCAATTATCTGAATAATTAAATTCAATTATTGAAAATGAGGATGTTTATTTAATAATTAAATATCATTTAATTCCATTTTTTATGTGTCTTAGCTAAAGAGGGTGAATTTAATTTAATTAAAGTGCTAGGAATTTATAATTAAATTAATTCGATCATAAGGTTTGTTCAGCCAATAGATATTTAGGAATTAAATATAATGTATGATTAATGCAGATTTAAGATTTTTTGCATTTGACACTTAGGTCGAGTAGAGTCAGTCAAAACTCAGAATTGCCTAGTACAATAGGACTTCGATGATTCAGAAGAATGACAAATGCAACAAAATTGGTTAGGGTTGCAAGATGCCAATTTTGGGGTGTTACATTTTGCCCCTCTTTGAATTTATGTGCAAGCAGCGCATTGATTCAAAGAATAATCTGATGCCTGAAGCACAGAAGAATAGATTTGAAAATTGATGATGCAAAGATCGATTGATGAATATTTCAGAGCCATCTCCAGGACAGAGCTTGACTCTCTGAAGTCTAGGTTAGGTTGTCAAGACATCGGTCAAATAGAGTTTTCGAGGGTCATCTCCAGAATGAAGCTTGATCCTTAGTGATCTGAGTTAGAATGCCCTGATACCTAATAGATTGATATCTTTCACCAGGCTATCCCCAGAATGAGGCTTAATCTTCAGGAGTCAGGGTTAGATTGCCCTGATACCTGTCCAACAAGATAATCAATAGAGATTTTAGGACTATCTCCAGAACGAAGCTTAGTCCCCCAATATCAAGGATAGATTGCCAAGACACTGGTTAGATTGACATCTTTCAAGAGGCTATCCCCAGAATGAGGCTTAACCTTTAGGAGTCAGGGTTAGATTTCCCTGATACCTGTCTCAAAAGATAGTAAATAGAGGTTTTTGGGACTATCTCCAGAACGAAGCTTAGTCCCCCAATATCTAGGTTAGATTGACTAGACACTGGTCAGATCGAGTTTTTGAGAATCGTCTCCAAAATGAAGCTTGATCCTCAGGAGTCAGGGTTAGATTGCCCCAATTCCCAATAGATGAGTTTTTGAGAATCATCTCCAGAACGAAGCTTGATCCTCAAGAATCTGAGTTAGATTGCTTAGATACTTAAAAGATGACGAGATGTAGGGTACAAAGATGCCCCTATTGATTGTGGAGTATCCAATTTTGACTGTGAAGTATGAGAAACTGAATATGCCCCAACTGATGAGATGCCCCTAACAATGCAGACTTTTGAAAATCAGATCAGATTGATTGGAATAGATTCAATGATGTAATCATCCTGCCCCCTCAGGAGAGAAATGGAAAGATGACACGTCATAATGATGATGGAGAGAAAAAAATCGCAGATAGATGTTGAATCGGAGATCAAGAACTCAGAACAGATTACGAAAGAATTCAAAAGATTTAGAAACAATTTCTAGCAATTTTGAGGTCTGGTTGACCAAGTTTGACTAGGGTTGACAAGAGTTGACTAGAGTTGACTTTTGAGGAAAAAAGTCAAAGATTTGAGAAAATGTTGATTAGATAAGATTGTGACAAGAAAGAGAAGTCAGAAGGTTGATTGCACAAGTATCCGATCGCGTCGGTCCCAAAAATTTTAAAAGGCGATTTTGAGCGATATAGGAGCACTACTACATTTGACCTCATTTTTCTACCAAAAATTTAAACCATAAATTAAAAAAGATTTAGGTTGGTCAGATTATAGAAGGAAAAATTCTTTTTTTTAATCCATTCCCGTGTTAGTCAAAATTTTGACCAATACCATGTAGGTCAAAATTTTGACGAACACGGGCATAACTTTAAAAAGAAAAAATATTTAGCATCTCATTTCATTGTTTGGTTTTAAGTTGGGAGCGCGAAGGAGCTGGAGCCTAAAAAATATTTCGCATCTCATTTCATTGTTTGGTTTTAAGTTGGGAGCGTGAAGGAGCTAGAGCCTGCAATTGTTTGAAGTTTTATTTGGTGAGAGTAAAAGGAGGACTGCCTGCCTGCGAGGGTTGCCACTGTGGTTTGGTGTAAAAGGAGGACCGCCTACCTGCGAGCTATTGCCAAAGTGATTTGGTGTAAAAGGAGGATCACCTGTAAGGATTTCCTTACTCTACATTTGTTTGGCATTGTTTTATTGGTTACCTACTTAGGGCCCGTGAGCAATGTGCTGGGGCATCATGTATTTGGTATTTGCTGGCACATTTTTAACATTAAAACTAGGGTAGTCGGCTTTCTACAGTTGGTTTTCTATGGAATCTTTTAGACCAGGTGTGACTGTATACACACTATGGCTTCAGAAGTGCTTAAAAAGACCACAAATAACAAAGAAACCATAGACTTCTTGCACTCCAAAGACTCCAAACCTTCATCAGTCTTTAATAATGTCTAAAAATGAACAAACCTTAAAGGAATAGGGCTCAATCCACCGAGAACCCCAAAATCCCCAAATTTAGCACTTTTAAACCCTTAATCCAAGGGTTTCTTAAATCTCCTACCTCCGATCACTTCTAGGTCACATAGGTGGTTTAGTGAGTCCAATTGGGTGCAAATCTTTGACAGTCATTGGTGGTTTACTGAGTTCTAATATGCTGGAGTCTTCCTTAGGATTAGGGTAAAAGCACAATAATCTGTCACCCTTTTACAAAGGAAAAGGACGACAAAATCAAAGTTGTTCAGCTTCAATAGTATAAAAGTGACATTTATGTTTGGAATTTGAAGATGACGCAAACTAATAAAATGTTTTAAAATGGATGAATTTTATGATTAATATTTTTAATATTTTTTTTGAATAGGTTTTGATTTTTTTTTTTTTAAATTTTTAAAGATGATTTTTCAGTTGTAGAAACATGCTAAAAATTAGGGGTCTAGTTCCTGCCAAAACATTATATGTAAATAAACATTTTTCCCCCTAATTTCAAAATATGTTATAGATGACATATACAGCCAGTGCATGAAGAAATAAAAATTGTTTTGTGACCTATATTTTCTCTTTTATAACAATTCAAATTCAAACTCACCTGAAATCGATAGTTTTCATCTCCCGCCATATTTTTCATAACAACTATATCCCAATCAAAAAAAGAAATATATATTATTGAAGAGGAATCTCTCTTCTAGTGCACCATATGTTTTTCAAATTTATTTAATATGTTTTACTATTTTTTTTCTTTCTCTGAATCAACATCTCCT
>MU225770.1:2828704-2863680 GCA_018584345.1 Thuja plicata
TGATTTCAATGAGATTATTCTAGAAATTGAAATTAATCTATTGCAAAATGAGATTGTTCTATATGAGATTATGAACTAAGAATGTAGCAACAATTCAGTATTCTAACAATGCATATGACTAGAAATTTAGGAAGGGGTTTGAATGAGAAATGAGAGTTCTTTTATAGACTCGGAGGTTGTTCAGAATAGAAACTTTCCTTTTTGAAATAAAACAGATAGAAAATCCAGTTCAAATTAGAAAGCTTTCTTTAAAAGAATATAGTAAATTGTTTTTCTTTTGCTTTAACTATTTTCTTTCTTTGATTTTAACTGTTTTATTTTTGATTTAACTATTTTATTTTTTATTTAACTATTTTCTTTCTCTTTAAAGCATAATTAAAGAGAAGTTTCCAATTCTGAACTGAAGAGAAGATTTTGTTGACAATATTTAATTAATTAAATAAATATGACCTCATAATTTCTTTTTCTCAATTATCTGAATAATTAAATTCAATTATTGAAAATGAGGATATTTATTTAATAATTAAATATCATTTAATTCCCCTTTTTATGTGTCTTAGCTAAAGAGGGCGAATTTAATTTAATTAAAGTGCTAGGACTTTATAATTAAATTAATTCGATCATAAGGTTTGTTTAGCCAATAGATATTTAGGAATTAAATATAATGTATGATTAATGCAAATTTAGGATTTTCTGCATTTGACACTTAGGTCTAGTAGAGTCAGTCAAAACTCAGAATTGCCTAGTACAATAGGACTTTTATGATTCAGAAGAATGACAAATGCAACAAAATTGGTTAGGGTTGCAAGATGCCAATTTTGATGTGTTACAGTACAAAAATGCAATAAAATAAGTAACTAATCTATTCTAATATAGAGTTATGTCACCTCAAGTGGCCCTTTCTTGAGGAGTCATAACCTCATATCAAATCACCACTTTACTCAACTGAAAGTAACCATCCACTTATATTAAGTATCACTGAAAATTATAGAATAACAATAGACTATAACGTCAACTGTGATCTAGTACAAATCTACAAAAATTTTCTAACTATAACTCATAAGAACATCTTGAATTTATATTAAATCTTAAGAGAAATAGTAATAAATGTTATGTTGGCAAAATAGTCAGCGCTCCCCTCGGGATTCGTGATAATGGATTGTCGCGGGATCAAATCTGGCTCCACAATCTCAAGTTAATGAGGGGGGTTAGTAGCACATAATTACAATGAGGGAAATCAATCAAATAATTACTAAGAACAAAACTAAAAACATTAAAATGACAAGAAATAAATGAGGAATACAAATGAATGCAAACCAACAAAGCTTGAATCTTCTATTGTCTCTCTCTACTCCTTCTGAAACTTTGTTTGTGTGGTGCTTAGTATTGGTGTGGGCAGCATCTATGACTTTGGAGCATCGAGAATATGCTATTGAATGCTTTGATTGCAAGAAGGCTTGATGCTTGAACCAATCTGATAGAGTAATGGTGCACGAAATCTTGAAATTCTAGATCCTTGAAATGGTTATGAAGGGTTGATTATATAGAATATGCAAATGATATGAACAGTTGAGATCAATCCCAGAGATAGGAGGATGAACGGTTGAGATCAAAGGAAACTGGAGAAGCCATCAGTAAACTCCATCTCCTCAACTGAGAGAGAGGAGATAGAGTTTAGTTAACTAAACAACCGATTATGAGTTACCTTTTGAACTGAAGAGGTAATTTGGAGTTACCTTTTTGAACTGAAGAGGAGGGTGGAGTAACCCATGCAATCAAAGATCTGATCAAGAGTTCTCTTTTTTGAACTAAAGAAAGGATTTAATTGAATATTTAATTCATTTTTTATAATTAAAGTATTTGACATGTGAGATAAATGAATTCTTTTTGGTTTAGAATTGAATTATTGAATGAAATTAAATTAATTTAATTAGAATAATTAATTAATAAGTTTAAATATTTAAATTTAAACTTTAGGAAATTGAATTTAATTAATTAATGAAGATTAATCAATTAAGGTTAATTAATTAATTTTGGGGATTTGATTAGATGATTTGAGGAATGAAATTAGAAGAAAATAGATGATTAATTAATGATTAAAAAATATTAATTTATAGATGAAAATTAGTGTTTGTAATGTAAAGTCGCAAGTCTGTCCATTTTAGGGTGTCTACATTTTCCCCTCTTTGCTGCATTGTGGTTTGTCACAGTATGTCAAAGATTCTCTATTTTGATCCTACCCCAACTTTTCCTGACAATAACAGGTGTATTTATGCCCCCTCAACAAATTTAAGCAAAAAGTCACAACATGAGCGTTAATTTGTTGATACTGCAAAATGATTACTTGGGTTGCTAACGACTCCTGAAAATACTTCATTATGCCTTTGATATTGACTGTTTAAGTTTTTGGGGGCCAGGAAGATAAAATTGAGGTCCTGTAGGAATTAGGATTTTTTGAGAACCCTTATAAATAGCTTGGAGAGCCATTCATTTGTCACTTTTCACTCTTGGAGCTCTTGATCATCAAGTGAGTTTGCACATAGTCTTATTTTCTTTCTTTGTTGTTTTCGAGCTATGGCGGGCCTTGCTAGAGTCGTACATGTTTCTGATCAAGTCTGAACCTTTTGTCGGCCAGTTGGGGCAGGACGTTTGATGAGTAGTCTAGTACTTGTGTCATTAATGCATGCATTTATTGCTTTCAAAAATTATTTATTTTTTGAAAAATTTCCCTAGTTGCCGCAATAGGCCTCGAGTTTGCCGCAATTTTGGTTTAGATGCCTCAATTGCTAATTGCATTTCACAATCGATAAAGGTGCTGCAATTTTTGGGTTTAATACCACAATTTTTGATTGTGTCACTTGCCATTGTTACTAAACACTAAGCCTGTCAATAAAAAGTTACGAAAGATTGCAATCCACATGTAGCATTACTTGTCAAAGTAGAGTTGAAGAAACTCCTAGATGCTGGATTCATACGACCAATACCATATGTAGACTAGATATCTAATTTGGTGCTAGTAACCAAGCATAGTGGTCAGATTGGCATTTGCACAAATTTTAGAGATCTAAACAAATCTTATCCCAAGGATGACTTTCCTTTACCGAATATTGACATGATAGTAGATCTCACAGCAGGACATCAGATGTTATCACTCATGGATGGCTTCTCAAGATATAACCAAATAAGGATTACACTAGAAGACCAACACAAAACTACATTTACATGTGCTTGGGGCACTTACTATTGGAATGCCATGCCATTTGGTCTTAAAAATGCAGGAACAACATATCAAAGGGCTATGACCACAATCTTGCATGATCTCATTCACAAAATGATGGAAGACTATGTCGATGACATACTTGTTGGAAAGTTGACTCCTAGACGACATATGACTATTTGTGTGTTGTCATCATGGCAATAAAGTCATTTTAAGTTTATATCAAAGATAACTTAGAAGATAAAATGACTAAGTATGGAAACAGGGTAGATAGAGATATTCAATGATCAACACATCAGCGCACGTGCGAGAGATCAAAATCAGAGTATGCACATTTAGATATATGTTCTATGTGATGTCTAAATACTATGTCTAGACATGCATGGTACATCATGATAGTACAGAGAAGTTACAGACAAATTAGTACACCAACATTCCAGAAGACAGAGCATGGAAGCCGACTAGTGTTTTGATTAGTGTGAATTATTTTTTTATGTAACGGCCAAGTTCCTTTGATTATATGTTTATAATGATGTAATTAGTATTGTTGTAAACATGCTTAAGCTAACTTGCTCAGAAGTGTTGTGTATTATGTTTTAGGGCCGACCATAAGTCTTATTTTGGGTCACAAATATTCAGGCATGAACATATAAGTATGTAACATAAAGTTATGTTACAAGTGTCGAATAATATGTAAGAGAAAGATATAGAAAAGGAGTATGATGAAGTCAGTATGAGATAAAGATCTTTAAGAGAGTAATAGAATTCGCACATACACGGAAATGATTAGACAATAGTGTCATCACAATAGTTCATTTTTGATATAGTGTATATCAACTATCAGAAGGTTGTAGCCTTCATCTTATTGGGAAATGAGCCTAGGTATTGACACATATACCTTTAACAGGGTTTTGTAAAAGACTCCTAATAGGGTCAGACCTTTAACTAGGTCATTGTACTTGCATTATAAAGATTGCTTCTAATAGGGCAAAGGAACTTTAACAGGTTCATTAGACTAGTACAATATTTGTGGGTACTAATTCCCACTGGGGTTTTCTTCTAATCAAGGTTTCCCCGTAATCATATCATGTGTTATGAGTTCTTATGTTAAGCTTCATTGAATGTATGTTTGATTTATGTTTAAGTTGCTGAAAAGTAACAAATAGACAAACACTGATTCACCCCCCCCCTCTCAGTGTTTCTAACAATTGGTATCAGAGCATTTGGTCCTCTGAAAGAAAGTTTAACCACTTGAGGAGATCATGGACTCAACAAAAGCAAAACATTTGAAAAAGAATCTTGAAGCAGCTCTTGAAGTTCTAGACAGATCTGAAAAAGAAAATGAAGAACTTAGACTAAAAGTTGATGGCTCACAAATGCTTATCAAGAAATTAAGAAAAGATTTGCAAGATTGTTCTACAAGTGATTTAGGGAAAATGGTCAAAAATCTCAATGAAGATAATATGTCTCTAAAAGATAAAATTGAAAATCTGGATGAACAACTAACAGATAGTTAAATTGCTATTGAAGAAAATATCAAAGAAAGCAAACAATTAGATGATGAACTCTTGAAAGCAAACATGAAAGTATTGGAATTAGAGAACATAAAGAAAAAGATGGAACCTAAATTAACAGAAGCAAAGGATAAGATTGATAAACTCCACACAAGTTCTGATTCACTTCAATCTTAGCTCAATGCACAAAAGCTAGGAGGAAACACTACCGGTCTTGGATATAGTGTAGCAAAAATTGAAGACAATTCATTAGAAGAAAGAAAGAAAGCACATGAAGCATCTTTAGAAGCAAACAAAGTTGAAAATTTTGTAGAGATCAAAACAGATCCACCTAAAGGGGAAATCAAGCAAGTTAACAGAACTTGTTATGCATGTAACAAACATGGTCATTTGGCAAGAGATTGCAAAGAGGTAAGACCTTTCAATGGTTATTGTTACTCTTGTAATAAGTTTGGTCACAGGGCTATACATTACAGAATAAATCAAAGAAATCAATCACAATAGAATCATAGAAGAATGAATTTAAAAAATCAGAGAAATCAACCTCAAAGAAATTTGCAGAACACTACATGTCAGATATGTAACTACAATGGACACACAGCAAAGCAGTGTAGCATGATGAACAAGAACATCAGAACTCCTATCATTTGTCACACATATGGAAAGGATGGACACATCTCAAGGTTTTGTAGATCCAAAACTCAAAAGCAAGAGGATCCTAAGAAATCACTATTTGAAGAAGGAGGAGAAGTCAAGTTTGTTCAAACAAAATTTGGGTTGAAGTAAAGAAGGACAATGATGTTGACAAAGTAGTTGATGCATCCATAGTGGATGCATCCTCTATTTCTAGTTGAATAGACATTCTTGGTATTAGGGGGAGCTATTCTAGCTCAGAACCCCTGCACAGCTGCTATACTCACCTTTCAGTATGTGCCTATGAAATAATGTTTATGATCATAGTTGGATGAAGTATGCATACACGCATTATCTATAATGCATTTTGAATGAAGTTTGAGATTCACTATGAAAATTGTGTACGGTTGCAAACATTAAATGCAGTAACTTTTATAAAAGAATGCAAGTATTTGATCATCTTCACATTTGCATTCGAGATCACAGAATTTGGAGAGAACAGGAGCACTGAGCATCAAATCACAAAATCATAACAGATTTGGTGGTTAAGAAGCATGGTTGAGAAGTTGAAATGGAACCCTAACAGTCACACTATTTCAGATTTTTGTGAAACCCTATTCAAAGAAATCATCAAGTAAGTATGGAAACTCCAGTTGTATTTGATATTACAGAGAGGAAGAGATTTGTATTTAAGAAGCATCCATTCAAATCCATACTGGATGATGTGGAAGGAACTTTCTCCAAAACCCCATTAGGTGTTGTTCACGTGGAAGATATCCATGCATACATTTACTGTAAGAAGGAAACAGTAGGTGATATCATCATAGCCACTCATATGGGATCTATGATGAAAGCAAACTAAACATTCAAGGATTAGTTTGTGCACTTTATTGATAACCCTATCTTTGAATACTCTAATGCGCATGAGTTTGATGAGCCAAAATGGGTGAAGATTTTACTAAGAAGAATACATGATGACCTTTACTAGATTGGTGAGGTTCCTATTTGCATCACTACAGACCTAATCCATGAATTAACTAGACTTCCTAAAACTATACCAGTTCTTCCTACTGGCAAGGATGTCAAGAAGCAAGTTGAACAAGTTTGCCTATCTAGAAGTAACAAGCGCGGGATGACAGTTGACCTTATCAAGGAAGATGACATAAAGCTTCTAACTATGATACTTGGGTATGAGTTTCAACAAGAAAGTAGGTTAAATAGTGTCTCTGTAGCAATAGTCCTAGTAGCTATGAGAATGGTGAAGGATAACACTCAGTACAATCTATGTGAGATATTGCGCGCTCAATTGATTGACAACATTCAAATCATCAAGAATGACAGGAGCAAGACATTCAGGTTTGGATCTTTCATTATCTACTTGTACTTCCATATTGTTGAAAATGTTGAAAACCTTTACCTAGATAGGAGCAAACCCACAATGTCTCAGATTTCACTTAAAGCCACTTTAGAGAGCAGTGTGAGGGATGCCATGGATATGGATATCAAGACATTTAGGATCAAGATGCAGAAAATGTTTAGATTATCTGAGAAGATATTTGATAAATATAAGGATACCATATGTTTCATGGTAGAAACAGATTGCACTTGCATGGAGGCAGTTGAACGTAGAACCAAATGGATTCATCCTCTTGGTTAATAAGTGGAGGAACATGTGTTAGAAGGATATGCACAAGTTATATTGTCTGCACCCAAAGATCCTAATGAGCCAAGGTGGGTCACTTACAGAGAGAAAACTAATGCAGTTGATTCTGTATTATATAGTGCTGATAACAAAAGAAAAGCATCCAATATTACATCCAGCATTCTAAAAGTTCATGGAGTCACTCAAGAAGATCTTGACAAAGCTATAGAAGCCAAGTTAGCCAAAGAAATTGAGAAGACTGAAGAGATCTAGAAGAAGAAGAAAGTAGAGAGTACCTCTGCGCCCTCTACCACCATTGATCTAGACTCATCTCAACCTTCTATACCAAGCAAGAAGTCTAGAGCAAGGAAGAAAGCGCCCACAAATCACCCATCCTCAAGGAACACTCAGAGCAAAGCAAAGAATACTCAAGATCCTCTTGAGGTAGGTTTCATACCTAGTCTAAATGTCTCAAGGAACGAGATTGCGAATGAACACAGACTAGATACAATTGCTAAAGTGTATGACAAGTATCAAGAGATTGATAAAACTGAGATACACTCTATGATCATATCTCATATGATTAAGTTTAAGAAGTCAGTTCTTGAACTCAAAACAGTGATACCGGATAAGTTATGGAACATACTGGAGATCATGAAGAGACATGTAATTGAGGAAGACATGAGGATAAGAGAAGAAACATTGGATAATCTTCTCCCTGTATGCTCACATGATGAGAAGGCAATACTATTAGATCTGGTGAAGCCTCATCGTAGAACCAAGACAAGGACTCTACATATTATGAAGTATGAGCAGATAGGTAAATAAACTAAAAAGGCATTTGCACAAGTATTTATGGATAGACACATGTATCCATCAATGGTTCCTACTACAAAGGTAACTCTAGCTCCTCCCAAACAGGTTACATAACTAGTGATTCAGATAGCACCTATAACAGGTCCACAGGTTTCAGTGCCCTCAATGACAATAACTTTTGATACAACAAAAGACTCAGAAGATACTATAGTGGTTGATAATATCAAGATATCCATGACAACATCTGAAAAATACATGGACAAAGTCGACAAAGAATTTGTAAGCACTAAAGAGATGTGTACTGATGATACATTTGTACAACAAGATGAAGTTCCCTCCAATGATCCAATTGACTTAAATGAAGAAAAAGATACTCAAGATAATGAGACACCAATCAAAGAGATACCAGTAAAGACTGAATACATGGATACTAGTTAAAATACTATATTCTCACCATCCACTCAACCATCTACTTCATTGTTGTCAAGGTTAACTCCTGACTCAGCAAGTCTGGATGCATGGGGAGAAGAGGACTTAATGAAGATCAACGTTCTTTATATGGAAAAATAAAAAGAGAAACAAGTGATGAGGAACCCTCAATTTTTGGAATCAATAAACATGTTGAATGACTTGGTGCCTGCAAACAAGAAAGTAGCCAAAGTTTAATCAGTTGAAGATGTGGACAACATTCTAACAAACTTCAAATCACATTTTACAAGCCTAGTAGACTTAGCTACTAGAATTGTAGAAGATGAATATAAAAAGGAGAGACTGAATGAATTGGTAAAGGATTTTACCTTAGACCTAAAATATTTAAAGATTGGGCAATCCATATTGAAAGAATTGGCAGCTAAGGGAAAGAAAGTAATAGCAAACTGCATGGATAAAGTGAAGTTCACCTCTGAACATATCAAGAAGATAAAAGAGGTAGAGGTCATGGTGGACACTATTAGAAAATAAGTTGAGACATCCACACAAGACATGAACATAAGTAATAATTTCTATCAAGGTCAGTTAGACAAAATTGAAAAGGCTAAGTTAGAGATTAGCAAGATAAGAGTCAGACAAACTTAGTTGAGAAATTCACTTGCCCCCTCTCTAGCAGTCCTAAATGAGAACATCAAATAGATTGATGCCACCATTGTGACATATGATCAAGGTCCTTATATGGATCTGATAAATATGGAGAAGCTGACATATGCCTTATGCGCACATCTACAAACAATTGATGCAATGAAAGTATTTAGGCAGAAAGAGATCCAATCTCTTCAGATTGTGTACCCTAAAGTCTACATGGAGTAAGTATCTTGGAACTTACAAGTTTTTGTACACCTTTGTCATTAATGTCAAAGGGGGAGTAATATAGAATGTGTATATATGGAGAGCAGTATATGTATATATGTAAAAGATGTTATTATATACAAATACCTTTTTGTGTTAATTCATTTTGGGAAACTTGGCCACATTCCTTTGTTGCCATAAATGACAAAGGGGGAGATTGTTGGAAAGTTGACTCCTAGAGGACATATGACTATTTTTGTGTTGTCATCATGGAAACAAAGTCATATTAATTTTTTGTCAAAGATAAATTAGAAGATAAAATGACTAAGTATGGAAACAGGGCAGACAGAGATATTCAATGATCAGCACATTAGTGCACATGCGAGAGATTGAATCAGAGTATGAACATTTAAATATATGTTCTATGTGATGTCTAAATACTAAGTCCAGACATGCATGGTATGGCATGATAATATAGAGAAGTTATAGATAGATCAGTACACCAGCAGTCTAGAAGACAGAGCATGGAAGCCGACTAGTGTTTTGATTAGCGTGAATTATTTTGTTATGTAATAGCCAAGTGCCTTTGATTATATGTTTATAATGATGTAATTAGTATTGTTGTAAACATGCTTAAGCTGAATTGCTTGAAAGTGTTGTGTATTATGTTTTAGGGCCGACCATAGGTCTTATTTTTTGTCGCGTCTATTCGGGTATGAACATATAAGCATGTAATGTAAAGTTATGTTACAAGTGTCGAATAATATGTAAGAGAAAGATATAGAAGAGAAGTATGATGAATTCAGTATGAGATAAATCTCTTTAAGAGAGTAAGAGCATTTGCGCATACATGGAACTAATCAGACAATAGTGTCATCACAATAGTTCATTTTTGATATAGTGTATATCAACTATCAGAAGGTTGTAGCCTTGATCTTATTGGGAAGTGAGCCATATACCTTTAACAGGGTTTTGTAAAAGACTCCTAACAGGGTCAGACCTTTAACTAGGTCATTGTACTTGCATTGTAAAGACTGCTTCTAACAGGGCAAAGGAACTTTAACAAGTTCATTAGACTAGTACAATATTTTTGGGTACTAATTCCAACTAGGGTTTTCCTCTGATCAAGGTTTCCCCGTAATCATATCATGTGTTATGAGTTCTTATGTTAAGCTTCATTGAATGTATGTTTGATTTATGTTTAAGTTGCTAAAAAGTAATAAATAGACAAACACTAATTCACCCCCCCTCTCAGTGTTTCTAACAATACTTGCCAAGTCAATGCTCATAAAAGATCACCTATAAGTGTTGGGACCCATATTTGATAGAATGAAAGAATACAAAGTCTAACTAAATCCAAAAAAGTGTGCATTTGGGGTCACTGCAGGAAAGATTTTGGGATTCAATGTGTCACATTGAGGCATAGAAGTAGACCCAGAAAAAGTCAAGGCAATACTAGACATGCCACCACCAACCAATCTAAGATAACTAAGGGGTTTGTAAGGCATTATGTAGTCCATAAGGTGTTTCATAGCCCAATTAGTAGACAAGTGCCATCCCTTCCAACATCTATTACACAAGGATGTGACATTCATATGGACAGAAGAATGTGAGCAAGCATTCCAAATATTCAAGGATTATCTACTAAAGTCTCTCATATTGGTGCCACCCATTCAAGGCAGGCCATTACTTCTATATATCTCGGTAACTGAGTCAGCATTAGGAGTTCTCTTAGCACAACACGATGACCAAGGCAATGAGAGAGCCATCTACTATCTCAACATAACCTTGGTGTGTTATGAGCTCAACTATTCACCAATTAAAAAAATGTGCCTCACAGTAGTCTTTGCTTCCCAAAAGCTGAGATATTACATGTTGAGCCATCAAACCAAGCTGATAGCACACATTGATCCCCTGAAGTATTTACTGAGCAAAGAAATGCAGACAACACAACTTGCTAAATGGATGATGATCCTAAGCAAATTTGATCTAGAATATGTGGATAGAAAAGATATCAAAGGGCAAGTAATTGCGAACCAACTAGCAGAGGCACCCATACAGGATCATAATCCTATAGTATCTGACTTTCCAGATGATTCTATTCTTATTGTACAACTAGCAATAGAGCTTTGGACACTATACTTTGATGGATCATGCACGAAACATAGAGCAGGAGAAGGGATAGTACTCATTACCCCAAATAATGAGGCAATCCCTAAATATTTCTGACTCAAATTTCCTTGCACAAACAATATAGCCTAGTATGAAGCTCTAGTCATCGGAGTGAAGACAACTATATAATGGAGAATAAAGAACCCCAAAGTCTATGGTGATTCATAGCTAGTCATCAGCAAGGTAAACAATGACTACATGACAAAATATGAGAAGCTAATCCCATATAGAGATAAGATGGATAGGTTGCGCACTTCATTCCATTTCATCGTATTTGAGAAAGTACCAAGAGTTCAAAACAAAGCAGCAGATGTGATCGCTACCATAGCATCCTTGATTGACATGCCAGGTAATAAGACCAGATTCTAGTTTTTGGTAGAGAAACTTGTTGGATCTTTTTCTTGAAACCCTCAATTCTAAAAGAGAAAGTGGGAATTAGACCTAGGGATCTTCATATAATTCAAAAAGTCTGCATCATCAATGGATTAAGGACAAGAAAATCCAATGTTAAAAAGGTCCTATGACCTTCTTCACTTTGAGTTCCACACACTCAAGAGGGTTTCCTAATAACATGAATTTGCACATATAATAAACCTCTTGCTACACAACACCATGCAGACACACAACTATGGATAGTTCTCAGACTTGTAGGAAATGGACATTTAAAACTCTACGAATCTTATGAAAGCTCCAACCTGCATTAAGTGTGATGAGAACTAGATAACTTATCTTCACATAAATAAACATAAATTTAAAGGGATTTAAAATTTATTTGAGATGCTTCTAAAATTACTTCTACACTCATACAAATCAGTGCCTTGCATTGGGTTTACAGAGTCAAATATACATACATGATAAAATCCATATGAACAAAATCTCAACCAACTAGCTTTCAATATGTTACTGCCTTGCACCAACAAACCTACTTATATCATCACAAATTTCTACTTATGAATCCAATTCTTGTATTCAAGCTCACAAAAACTTTCTCTTAGAATTTAACTCTTCCCTTCGAAGAGACCCATGAACATGTATTACAAAACACACACAAAATGTGCAGACAAATTCCAATATCCTTAATATTCAAATTTGTATAAGTCTCAATACAGTCACTTGAGACCATTGTTTTTCAGATAAAGAAACTTAGCCCTTTCTTGGAAAGAGATCAATGCTGAAACAACACAACCACATAGAGATTTGTAGAGATGAATTGAAGACCCTGAATACATTCAATTCAAATAGTCTCAATGCACATAAATGGAGACAACTCTATGATAACAACAGTTAACCTGCACTAATTGGTCTACCATTGATCATAAAAGAAAACTTATTATAAGAACATACTACATCTACAACCTACCACTAAGAGAAAACTAACTATACAGACTTGAAAAGAAAACTTTCAGAATTGGAAACTAAAAATTGGAACCCCCATACAATGAAAGAAGAAATGATGTATAGAGAAGAAAAGAAGATTCCAACTTATGCTTGATGTTTCCACTTGCCTCTTTTCATTCCAAATCTGATTGGTTGAATATTCTCCTTCCTCCACATGTTAAAAACCATTTGATTCTTCCTTGTGACCTATCCTCCATTATCCAAAATTTGTTCTGAACAATTTTTTTTTCTTATCCAAGTGAAAAATATGATTTGATTGATCATTTATTTAAAATCTGCAACTGCAAAATACTACAATCTCATCCCCTGAACAATGTTTAATTTTCTGTTCTGCACAATACTCCTTCCTTTTTCATAGAAATGAATAGATTGTGCCATGTGTCACTACCTGACTGGCTGTAGTTAACCACCACAACTGTGCAACTAACCACTTGGAGTTGTGTCATGCAATTGTGACACTATCGATCACCACCTCTTAACCGCTGTGACTACGTGACTAACCGCCATTCACACACTCACTAGTTAAGTCCTTGATTGCCTTCCTACTTCATGACTGCATGACTAACCACTCTCACCCACTCACTAGTTAAGTGTTGGAATAATGGAAGGGAGTGTATTGAGAGGGGAGGGGTGAATCAGTACCCTTAAATTTTTTATCAATTTAAACCTTAGTAATCATTTCTTGTATAACCGACCATTGTTGCTTTTCTACTTCATGCATTCAATATCATAGCATATAATGTAAATGTATGTAAACAAACATTAAAAAATTCATGAAACTCATATGCTCATGACACAAGTATTTGGTAATGTAGAAACCCTTGTTAGAAGGTAAAAAATACGGTGGGGATGAAACCCACAAAGCTTCAGTATCTGCAGAATGGAAGCTGCCTGTTAAGGCTACAAGTTGTGATCACTTCTGATGATCTTACCCTATTAGGAGTGACATGTCATACTTGTTAAGTCTACTTGGTTAAAATATTTCAGCAACACAATGTATGTGTGCACTCGGTTAAGAGGTTTCCAATAAGATTGTTAAGTCCACCTTCTTGAAGGATTTTTCTATTTGCTACAATTGTTAGAGAGTAGAAAAAATATAGATGACCTGATAGCTTGCAATATTGAATTTATGATTACAAATCCATTAAGTTCACAAACTTGTATATCACCTATTGTGATGGATAATACCTCTATTATGCTTGGTAGCCTTGAATATAGTTCTTCATAACTAGATTCTTCTTTATCTATCCTTCTGCATGAAAACCTCTATCTGATCCATAAATGTGCTTGTGTGGCTACAATCATCATGTTCTTGATTGATTATACATCTATATATACAATGTTTTGACCTAATTAGGTTTCACACTTTTCTTGAATAACTCTACGATCAAAGTTTTACAACTTGACCTTGATCTCCTAGTTTGCATGAATATAATCAGTTAAACTAATTAAATCCATCATTTACACTTTTCTTGATCCACAAGAAATAGTTGGTCATCTAAGAAAAAAGATATTTTAAAGACTAAAGTGCTTTAGCTAATGTGTAGTTCATATCCACTCTTCTCAGTGTTAAAACTGTCTCTCAGTTAGACTGGTGCTCAGTGTGAAAAATGTTTCGGTGACCACTGTGCTCGGTGAAGACTGCACTTGGTGATCACTATCACTCAGTGAATGCTGTCACTCAGTGAATGCTGATCGACTGACCAAAACTATCTTCTTGAATACTAATGACAACTTTTGATTCTTTAAGGATTATCAATCTCCCCTTTGGCATAGTATACAAAAATAATATGTATAGTACACACACACACACACACACACAGTTATTTACTTATATAATGACTCCCCCTATGTGCATTCTCTCGGTATATAGATACAGTGTATGTACATGTTTCCCCCTTTTTTCATGTTTCCCCCTTTTTTGAAAGTAATGAAAAAGATGTATAACTTACAGCTTGTCAAGAATGTGCTTATGAGATTGCTTGATGTATGCCATCAGATTTTCCCATTTCTCCTTCAGGTGCTGTAGAGTCATGTGCTCCAATGTGATTTGAGCATGCATGTCATAGATGCTTTCAACTACTAACATCTCTGGGGTGGCAATTAGAGTCTTTGACGTAGTCATATATGTCATCAAAAATCTGAGATTCAATAGTAACATGTCTTGTAGCTCATTTACTGCATCTCTGATTTTGCTTCTTCCTTTTGTATTTCAAGTCTTAACTGTTTGTATTCAAATTGCTTCTCAGAATGCAATTGGAATGCATTTGGCTCAGTTGAAAGACTTTGTGCACTAGCTTTTAGATTTTAATTCAACTTAGCTATGTGTGCATCATGCTCAGTGGTGAAGTTTTCAATAGTACACAACTTTTGAACTAAGGTAACTAATTCTAAAATAACAGGTTCTAATGTTGTTACTAGTTCGGAAAGTTTCACCTTGTTTACTGCCACTTCTTGGCTGATTTTCTCTGTTAGTTTGTAGGAATATTTCTCTTCTTCTCTTTCTTCAATGACCTTCTTGACATCTAAATTCTATTGTGTGATTGCCTTGGTCATAAATGCTAGTTGATCAATGATGGGTGCATTTATTATCAATCTGTATGTCAGGAACTACCTGCATTAGAATCTCCTTTGCTCTTTCTAGGACTTGAGTATTTCAGTGTTCCATTTTGAGCTTTTCCTATTGTGCTTTCCTTTTTCATGGCTCCCCATACCTTGTTAGTGACTCAGGACCAAGTTTTCTTGGATCACAATCAGGTATGTCTATGATTTCCTCAAGTGTAACGGGTGCTTTATTTTTCTTCTTCTTCTTCAGAATGTTGCTTGATGTAGGGGAGTGAGGTATGCTAGCAAGAGCCTTTTGTTGCTCAGTTTCTATCATTGATTGCTTGGGAGGCATGGTTTTGTGGCTAGGTTGCTCCATCAGTACCTGTTGGTTAGTTTTAGACATCTCTACATCAACTTTTTCTTGAATTGCATCCTTGTCTTCCTTTCCACTATCCTTGGTGGGTGCATAACTCATTTTTTCATCTATTTTCTTTTCCCCTTGTTCTTCACCTTTATCCATCGGTATATCTACTTCATTTTCAAGTGGTGTGTACTATGATTTAGTCATGATATTGATTTCTTGCATCAATAAAGCCATATTACTTGGTATTTATGCCTATGCAACAATAGTAGTGTCATTTTACTTTGTTTTCTAGGTGGCAATATTTACATCTTCATCAACCTTTGCATCATTATCAGAATCTCCATGTGTTATATCTAGAATAGTTATATCTGTTGTTTCCCCTAATGATTGCAATATTTGAGGTATATCATCCAACAACCTTACTTGCCTCTATTGTCAAATCAATAGGACTGACATCCTCGGTGTCATTGATGAAAATGTTCTCGGGCCTTGGTGTGCCCTCCTTTTCTTTGTTGTGAGAAGTCTCAGTTAGGGCTAGTACCTTCTCTGGTGGATTAAAGATTTGTGTCAAAATCTTATTTCTCTCAATGTCAATATCTTTGAGCTTGTTCTGAAATACCTTGTATGCTTCGGTCTTTGCATAAAATTTCTTGGCATACTCCTTCATGGTTGAGTCAATTTATTCAACTGGGGAGTTGGGCATGAATGCAACTAGGGATTTATCCCTCATTTGCTTCTCCATATGTAATGTATATTTCCACCTTGATGATATTTTATCTTGTAGCTCTTGTGGAATATGATTTCCGAATTGTAGAGGTACATATTTGTAGGCTACCATCATTTTAATGATTTCTTCTTCTATTTTATTCTAATCCTCGGTAGACAGATTTACCCATTGTCTAATCTTGTGATGTGATATACTGCATGTATTGATGATCGACTCAACAATTTCATCAATTGTCTTTGGTATTTTGGCCTTTTCTACTTGGATCCTCTGGTCTCTTTCTACTTCTGCAGTATCATCCTTGTCCTCTCTTCCTCTTACATATCTCTTTCATTGTCTCAGTGCTTGTTTCTTAGTTGAGGATTTAATTTTCATATATGTTTTCACTGTGCCTTTCTTCAATGGTGGCGAGTCTACCTTGGTTGTTTTTCTTCTTGTCCTAGATGCAGCTGTTACATTAGTAACTTTTGGTTTCTTGGCCTTTGGAGGCTCTGCATCTAATTTGGTAGAATTTGAATCACTTAACTCTTTTCCTACATGGACAGGTGACTATTCCTTGGTGATATCCTCTGTTTGTTCCAACTCTTCATCAGTTACCGAGAGTTTCTTCTTAAGTATTTTCACCATTTGAGTTTGCTTCTTCCCTATTTTCTTGACTACTAAGCCAGTATTTATTCTTAACTTTGCTTCCTCATATATGCCAAATCTTCTTATATATTTTTCAATTAGTTCATTTAGTAGAGCTTCAATGGCTCTTGTAGCCTGATCTATGTCAATTTCATATTTCAATGGTGGCAACCATGCTGGTCTTGGCTTGGCAACTTTGATGACTATAGTGTCTGTGTCAACTACAAAGCATGTATCATCTTTGTATTTTTCAACCAACCGTGTAGGGATTCTCATTCTATCCTTAAATGTTTTGAAGTATGCATCCAACTGTGGAATGAAATTATCTCCTAGTGATTTAATGTAATCACTAATTTTTGTTGTGATAGGTCAGTTTGTGTCCCAAGTGAAATTATTGACTGAAGGAAATAACTTCTGAAAGTAAAAGAATATGCACATCAATAGAGAACCAAAATTACATGTGTTAGATCAGGCTCATCTAAGGGTTCTCATGTTTTCTTCTAGTTGTTTCAATAGTATCTCGGCTAGGTCTAGTTGTCCTCCTTTCTTTACTATCTTGTACGCCATGTCAACTTCTCCACAAGCAATGATGTTCATTCTACTTTCTTGAAATATCTTGTATCAAATCACATATGAACCAAACTTCATTTTAGGGCCGGTAATTGAATTCACTTTCAGACCTATGCCATCCCATTTGGCTCCAGTTAGCTTTTCAATCTTGGGGCGTCTAGGGTGCCTTAGGGCTTTGGTCTTCTTAGTGTGGGTATCCTATTACTGCATGAATCACATCCTTTATGATTGGTTTAGGTTCATCTAACCATATTTTACAGTCATGCACTTGGCTGAGCACAATCCAAATCCATTCTATCTTGAATTCTTTCAGAAATAGTAGGGCATTGGTCAACCCTTTCACTTCAATGTGTTTGTATTTGTCCCTCAGGTTTTTGTCCTTGCATATATTCTAATAAGCTTCTTCAAGTTCAACATCTCCAATCTCTGCAACTTTGTAGTGAATATATGCTCAGATATCTTCGACCAAAAAAACCCTAGGTGGGATACTTGAAAATGGTCCCTTGTTGTCGGGTTGAGCAGTAACCTCAGGGAATAAATTGTCATTAGGTTCTTTGCAGGTCGATTTCTTGATAAGAACAACCTTCTTATCCTTTTCCATTTTGATCTTCAAGGTTCAGGAAGTGGTTTTCATTGTTCATAAAATTAGGGTTTCTTTGTAAATAACCTGATAGATTGTTAAGTCTAGATACTCACTAGATATTCCTGATGAGTACTTTAAATATGTTGGATTTTCTTTGGAGGTGTTGTAAATTGCTCTGCAATGTTGTCACTGTGAATCACTCTTCTCTCTCTGTAATTTTCTCTTAAACACTTGGTGAATGAATGAGTTCACACTATCCCTTTTTATAGAAAAATATAACCTAAGTGATGCATTAAATGTTTCACCTACCACTTTGTCGACAAAGTGGAGATGCTCAGTTAACACACTAAATACTTCAGCTTGGTGAGTATACAATACTCGATACAAAGTGTCAACTTAGATGTCTTCCACATGTTTACCGATGATGCTCGATATATAGTGTCAACTTGGTTATCTTTCATATGTTTTCTGATGTTTAGTTTATGCTTAGTTTATATTAACTGACCAGACTAGATTCACAAAACATAACATGCAATACCATAGTGCATCTTCATTCATGCTAATTTGGCATATTCTCAATGAATATAGGAACTGATGTAAAATACAAATTTGTAGAGTGCAGTTCCATACTTACTGGTATTTCTTAGGTGGGGGTGGTGGAATCGCCTAATCCATTGGATGAGGTGTCACCAACTATAGTGCTTGGTCAAGCATTATCATTGTTTGAAGCTCTCCTTCACATTTGATTTCTCATTCTCCTGATATCTTCAATAGTATTTTCATTTGAAAAAGTGTTTGGCTCTGTCACTCGGTCTCTGTAGTCCTTGCTTAAGTGACCAACCTTATGACAACGTAAGCATTTCATTCTAGGGTTAGTCTAGTTTCTAGATCTTCTTATCCATTTTCTCATACATTTATCAGTTATATGTCCATATCTACCACATGTGCAATTTACCCAAGTTTTTTAATCCCAAACATATTTATTACCGACTCTTCTCAGTTGATATGTATTTTCTTGTTCTTTGGGTTTCCAAACTTGCTTTTCTCTTTTTTTGCATTCATGAAATGTGTGGCCATGCATTTTTCAAGTAGAGAAATGTTTTTCCATGTAAGATTTCTTCTTTGGTTTGTTCAGCTTTGATCTGCATTCATGTGCTTTGTATCCATGCTTGTTACAGTTATAACAATTACTTGTGAATGTAGTAGTGTTAGGAATACCTTTTTCTTTGCTCTTGCAAACATTTGATGTGTGGTCTAGTTTTCCACAATGATTTCATGAGCATTTCTTTGGTCTTGGATTTGTTTAGGCATTCCTTTGATCAGCTCAGTTTGATGATTCTCCATTCTTGGTATACCCTAAACCGGTATTGTTGTTGAGTCTTCTTTGTCCATTCAAAAATTCATCCATTCTTTTTGTACTATCCTTAGCTTTCTTGATCATATCATTATGTTGTTGTTGAATCTTCCCTTCATGCTTTAGTTTCTCATTTCCTTCTTTTAGTTCACCGATAAATTCCAATTTTCCATTAAGTTCTATGTTCACTCAGTTGGCTTCATGACTCATAAGAACTATTTGATTGGTGATCTCAATGTGATGTTTAGTATGTCTCTCTATCTCAGATCCATTCTCTTGCAATTTATCAGTAATCTTTCTCCTGTCATCAATAGCTAAAGTTCTTTCTTGTTCATCTTGCCTTGCATTATTCATAACATAAATCATTCTTACCATCTATGTCTCTTGATTGATTTGTAGTACTTTCACTTGTTCAGTTAGATGTTGATTTATTTTATTTAGATTTGTAATGCTTCCTTTAGATGTGTCAGATGTATTACCAGATCTAGATCCAGATGAATCATATAGGTCAAGTATCTCTTCTTCATGATAGTTAGTTTCATTGTAGCGAGATGCCATGACTTTTGTTTTAGATGATAACTCTTTCATCTTGTTTCTCGCCTCTTTGTATTGCTCAAAGAAAATATGTATTTGCAACTTCTGATTCTCAATATTTTTTTCAAGCTTATACCTTTCCATTGTATGATATTTTATCTCAAGTGATTTAAACATTTCCAAATAAGAGATCTAGCTCTGATACCAATTGTTTTAACAATGGAAGGGTGTGTACTGAGAGGGGAGGGGTGAATCAGTACCCATAATTTTTTTATCAATTTAAACCTTAGTAATCATTTCTTGTATGACTGAAAATTGTTGCTTTTCTACTTCATGCATGAAATATCATAGCATATAATGTAAATGTATGTAAACAAACATTGAAACATTCATGAAACTCATATACTCATGACACAAGTATTTCGTAACACAGAAACCCTTGTTAGAAGGTAAAAACTACGGTGGGGATGAAACCCACAAAGCTTCACTATTTGCAAAATGGAAGGTTCCTGTTAGGGCTACAAGTTGTAATCATGTCTGATGATCTTACCTTGTTAGGAGTAACATGTTAGACTTGTTAAGTCTACTTGGTTAAGAGATTTCAGAAATACAATGTATGTGTGCACTCGGTTAAGAGATTTACAATAAAGTTGTTAAGTCCACCTTCTTGAAGGATTTTTTTGTTTGCTACAATTGTTAGAGAGTAGACAAAAATATAGATGACCTAATTGCTTGCAATATTGAATTTTTGATTACAGATCCATTAAGTTCACAAAATTGTATATCACCTATTGTGATGGATAATACCTCTATTCTTCTCGGTAGCCTTGAATGTGGTTCTTCATAACTGAATTCTTCTTTATCTATCCTTCTGCATGAAAACCTCTTTCTGATCCATAAATGTCCTTGTGCCACTACAATCATCATGTTCTTGATTGATTATACATCTATATATATAATGTTTTGACCTAATTAGGTTTCATGCTTTTCTTGAATAACTCTAAGATCAAAGGTTTACAAGTTGACCTTTATCTCCTAGTTTGCATGAATACAATCAGTTAAACTGATTAAATCCATCATTTATGCTTTTCTTGATCCATAAGAAACAGTTGTCTAGCTAAGAAAAAAGCTATTTTAAAGACTAAAGTGCTTTATCTGACGTGTTTTTTAGATCCACTTTTCTTGATGTTAAAACTTTCTCTTAGTTAGACTGGTGCTTAGTGTGCAAAATGTTTTGGTGACCACTGTTCTCGGTGAACACTGTGCTCGGTGATCACTATCGCTTGGTGAATGTTGTTGTTCAGTGAATGCTGACCTACCGACCAAAAATTTCTTCTTGAATACTAATGACAACTTTTGATCCTTTAAGAATTATCATTAAGTATTTACTTGTCTTTCTACTTCGTGACTGTGTGACTACCATCCTCCTAATTTGCGACTGTGAAACTAACTACCATGTGTAAGCATATCGTGCACTTGTGGGAATTTCCTCTGATCTCTCTTCTCTACCGCGAGTGTGCAACTTCTTGCCACCTATCCCACTTGTCACCTATGCTGGCCCCACCAAAATTTGTTTGTTGTCGAAGTCACCAACTGGCTGGCACATATTTCTGTTAGGAATAACAGTCCACAAGACAAATAAGAGGGGGGGTGAATCAGTTGTAGTATAGATTATTAAACTTTAAAATTTATAAACCATATCAGCAAAATTAAATGATAACACAATAAATGCCAACACCATAACACAATATTTATTGTCTAGGAAACCTTGTTAAAGGTAAAACCTTGGTGGGAATTAACACCCACAAATAATGTACTAAGAGTATCATATCCATGTTAAAAGATATTATCCTTGTTAGGAGCTTGTTACAACATTACAGTACATAGTCCCTGTTAGGAGACAGACCCTATTAAGAGTCAAAGAAAATAGTAGGCTCACTGCCAAGGCACACTACCCAAAGAAGGTTAAAGCCACCCTCAAGGGTTTACAATCTGAATTAATTGTGTAAAGAAGATACAAAATCTAGTGAATTGTCTAATAGCAACTGTCTTTGCTTGGTCAGTTCCAATGAAGTATAACAATCATCAACTCTACTCTATATCTAGCAATCAACAATATTTGCAGCTTCCACACATCGCAGTCCTCTTTTTCTTTGCCTCTTTTTCTCCACAAGAAAAGATCAATTATATATACCCTCTTACAATAATTCATTAGGTCATCTAGTTAAGCTTTCATAATACATAATTAACTAGGTCAGCCAATTAAGGCTTTACATCATACAAATAATTACATAACCCCTTGCTAAGATACACATGGTACCTATAAAAATTAAACATCAATTACAATCCATCACATATACTTTCAGATCCGCAATCCATACTCATAATTAATTTCACATGCTACATGTTTGAAGTCGGCCAGTAAATAGGTCTTCTCTAGAATACACACCACAACTGACGTCACCAGTAACAAAAAAAAAAGAACTCAACCCATTACTCTAACATATGTTGGCTGTCCACTAGTAATCTCGCATCATTAAAAATATCTTCACCAAAAAGATATACCAGAAACATAAAGACTTGCTCTGTCAAGAATCACAGTTATAGTCCAAAAAACCAGTCTTCACTAAATCAACTATAACATACACAATATGTAACCTTCAGTCAAGCAACCTTAGGAATAAGGTCAGTACACATCCTTTTGCTAAAATCTAACTTTGATTGTTCTGAATCAATTGTATGGTGTCCATACACTTCTTCCGGTCAAGTAGCCAGTCTGTTTTCTCCACAGAAATATATGTTGACATCAGTGACAAAACATGAATATCAATAGCATGATCAGTAACCAAAACTAATATCATCCAACAATTTTGAGGCACTTACTATGCGCATGGATGGTCTCCAAGAGTCCTCTGGTCTCTTTCTCCAAACTATAGTGTACTCGTTAGTATATTTAAACACTAAAGATTACCATTTCCCAGTGCATGTGAGATTATGTTATTTGAAGTTTTTAAAGTCTCTAACTGTGTGCTTGCAAAATTTGGTTCCTTTACCTCCTCTGACAAATCATAGCCTTCCAATGCCTAAGTGCACATCAATGAGCCGCCAAGCTATTACTTCACATTGCATGAAATTTTTAAACTCCTCCTTTTACATTTGGTGCAACATCTTCTATCCTAGGCTTGCGCAGATTTGACTTCTATCTCCTACATTTTTTGCATATATTTATATGTTCTTTAATCTCATTCATGCACAAAATTTGTTTTTTAACTTCTACGCAATCCATTCCAAACAAGACACAGACCAATTCTAAACATTTCACAGGCCTCCTCCAATGAAAAAAATGTGCAACATACTTGGTGGCAAGGTTGTGGATTTGATTTTACCATTTGAAGATTGTATTTGGTTTAAAAATCTTGCTAATTCATACTATTGCGCATGCTTCCACCTCCATATATTCAGGGCAAACTTTCAATACACTACACTATCCTCTATCTCTATGCATTGCGCATTCCAATTGTATTTGCTTAAGGTCTTGCGACTCCTCTGGGTACATCATGTTGCTGTGACATAGCACCCTGAGACCTCATTTCACTAGCATTCAAATACAATTCTTGTGTGTATCCTATGCTTCCACATTTTTCACCCTGTTAGTAAATAGATTGTTCTTTTCAACTTAACTCCATACTACCCAAAATTCTTAAGAACAATCGAATATAAAAGTTGGGAAATTGTTATTGAAGAAACTAATTTCCCTCTAAATTAAAAGGTACAGCTCCCTTATATGAATGATTTTCAGTGAATTTTTCTTTTTCCTAATCTAATAGGGGTATGTTCTTAATCCGAGAATAGAAGAGGTAAACCAAGCTAACCCTAGGCAGAAAATAGCTCAGGCAAGATGAATTCAACTCTAAATCTAGCCAATCTTGAGATTTTATCAATCAGATTAACTCCCAAAATTGGTAAGGCATGAACTTCAACTAAAAATGCATATGAAAGACTAAACTAAAGATGAAACAACAATGAATCAATCTATATCATGATAATGTTACCCAAATTTGAGATAACAATGAGTTCCCCCTTTTGCTAATCGCATCAATTCATAATGCAAACCTCTAGTTTGAACACAGATTGCAAATCCAATTTCAAAGAAACATCTAAATTCAATAGAAAGATGAATGCGGTGCAGGTGGAGTAGATAAAACAATGGTAGTCAGATATACAAATTTAACTTAGAAAAATGCTATCTTTCACACCAAAATTTAGCCGACCCGTGTATTGATTTTGGAAATAGTACATATAGGGTCCTAGATTGGGTTGTTACAAGAAAAGGGGGAGAATTGAAACGGTTCAAATTCCCCAACTGGAAATGATAACTGAAAGATTTATCAGTTACAATAGTATCAAAAATAGTATGAGGGTGAATCTATTATGTTTTAGTTTCCTTCCCCTTGTCTATTTTATCCCTATAGGCTGTAACCACTGTAATAACTCAAACAAGTTCTTTATGCCTATTGACGTGGATGCTAGTGTATCAAATGAGCCACCTAGAATGTTCTTTAGTGAGATTCTTGATAGCATCAGTTTGATATTTCAATTCCTCTTTATCTCTAAAGATACATCCACTCAATTGCTGGAGTTCTGGTATTTTATCCAGATGAGAGGCAAAATCTTCTGTCAGTTTAGGCAAATAATCAGAAAATGAATTCTACATATTAGTTACTCCAATTACTGCCTTGACTTGACCCCCTAGTCTTTGATTCTGTATGAAGCCCTAAGAGAAGTTTGAAATCTTTTCTCTGCTCTTCTTTGATCTTGACATCTGTCTGTTGCAATCCTACGTCAGCCTGAATGATCATTTCAATCTTAAATTCTAGGCAGTGAAGCCATTCGATCAAAGGCTCATCTCCTTTCTGTAAAATCTTGGCCTTTAGAGCTTCTTTGGTTTTGATCTTTACCACCACATGCAGCATAACTATACACTCCCGACATTTCACCCTCTCTAACATGTGAGTCTATAGGTTTGCAGCAATATTATTTCTTTCTACCTCCAACCTTAAGAGAGTATTACCTAGTTGTTCAATCAATGCTAGGCCCTCAGACTTGAGCCTCTCTATCCATTGCCTACCAATCAGCCCATAATGTCGATCTTATTGCAATTTAGCCAAAATGGCCTGGTTCTCCACAGCAGTGGGGTCGAAGGTGGTTTGGGTGCTGGGAACGCTTGCAATCGGAGTAAGGAGCTGTCTGATGAAGTTGGTCAGCTCCTCCACTTCTTCCTTAAGCTAGAATTTGGTAATCTTGAGCTCCTCGAGCTCCTCCTCTATCACAACATTGGTAGATTTCCAACAATCCACCTTCGTATCATGACGGGCCAATCCCATGTCAAATGAATGTAGTTGAAAGTCTAAAGTACTCATATCCTTGAATCTACCTTCTTTAATTGGCTTGGCCACTTCCATGGTGAAGTGTCCAGTCTTAGGATCATGACCCAGGGTAGACATTGACTTCACCTTCTTCTATTTTCTCTTGATGGCCTTGAGCTGAACAACTCATGACAGAGTGTCTTTTCTGGCAGTCCCTTCTTCTGCCCTCTTTCTCTTGCATTCCATAGTATGTTCTATTCATGACTCTGCGCCAGTGACTTTGCTGGCAGAGACCAACTCCTTAATGAATAAATTCCTGATGATTGGGGGTGTAGCCTTTGGTCTTGAAGAAAATGGGTTTACCGAAGTACGAGAGGAGGACACAACCTTGGCTACTGAAGCAATCTTTTGATTCTTCCCAGCTTCTCCTTTTGATTCTGTGGTTGAAGGAGTATCTTCAATGACTTCCACTATGATGGGAGACCCTCTCCAGGGAGAATCTTGGGTAGGGGTATCAACCGGTATGTCTACTGTGACTACTTTTACTGACCACTCTGACTCCACATCTTTGGTGGGCTCTTTTGTTGTCCCGATATTCGGGAGTGGACCTTCTCCACAAGTCTTCTCCAACAAGATTTTTTTCTTAGGCAGTTCATCACCTCCTCCTATCGGCTGGGTAGATCCTTTGGCAACGGTTGGAATTTTTACCGATGAAGTGGTTGTAGTAACCACAATGTCTTTTAATAGAGTTCACTGAGTATGTGGTTTCCTCTCTGATCTCTTCCTTCAGCCCGCGGTCCATTTGACCCATTGTCTTATTCTCTTGTAAATACCCCCATTAGAGTTAGCAAGTTGCTAATGGCTTGGTCCAGCATGGGTTCAGAATTAATAGGGGTGAGATTTATCTCCTCTAGATATGTATCATCATACATATGGTTACCATCGTCTTCTAGCCCCTCCACTACAATGTCAACATTGAACCTTTTGATTTGTTCAATGGTTAACTAGGTGTAGAATCTCTCTCTTCTTTCCAGATCATCCTTGCAATTTTCCTAGTAGTATTCTATATCATGAACATGATGAATTGCATGGATCATTTGCAATACATCCCTGGCACAGTTCACTGGATCATATTGCAGTCTCAAGACATCATAGGTTTCCAAAGAAAACTTCTTTGAGAATGTCTTGAGAACATTCTTCACCTCTAACTTGGATGCATAGCTATAAGCCCTGATGGTCATGGGGAAATCGTATCCCTTCTTCTTAGCTTCAGTACAGAGAAAGTTCACCTGGAGTGCTTGTCTCATTACCTCGTTCAACATGATCATATCAGCAGGATACCTGGGTAGCTTCAATGGGAAATCATCAAAACTTGCGAGATGAAGATATGAGAAACCTCTAAATTGAATGAAATAGCATCTGAATTGGTTGATGAAAGCCATGGCTTCAGGGGATAATCTCCTTTTTGGACAACCTTGTAACTCCCTATACAATATCATTGTGAATGCATCATCAACCTGAAGGTACTCAACATAACTATTATGTAATTGCAAAGAGGGGAAAAATTCATAACTCTTGACATCATCAGGAAATTATTCTTATCTGGGAAGTCCTAGCCAAATTTGGAGTGTAGCCAGAATGTATAAGAGAACTGAAGACAAGTAAAATCATTCTGGTGTTTAGCTTTATCTAGGGCTTCTGAGAGGTTCTCGCTTACCATAAGTGCCCAATCTATGAAGTGGTGCTGGGAACAGATTACCTGATCCAAAAAGAAGTGATGGTCGACAAAATCAAGAGCCTCACTCTCACCTCTGATCCTGTCAAGCAACACCAAGATGTCCACAATCTTAGGGTTTAGATTCATGTCGTATAATTTCTTCAGCAGCTTCCCTTTAGTGCTCTTAGGTTCTTGAAACCATGATTTCATTATCTCTTTCTTCCAGATTGCCTTTTTAGCAATATACTCAGTCACCACTCGACTGTATGTCATCTTTGAATACTCAGCTTGCTCTAGAATGCGAAGCAAGTTCTAGACCGATTCCCTGTCAATAGAAAACAACACCATAGCATTAGGCAAGAGGATTTTCCTGGTATTTGGGTTGTATTGAGTGATGCATTCCCAGATTAATTCTGGGGCTTGAACAACCACATGAAAACCAGCAACCTCAACTAACCCGCTCTCTTTCAGTTTCTCTATAATAGGATGTATATGGTTCACTTTCAATCTATTATGGAAGTTCTACATGTCAAAGAACTTCAGGAATGTATCCAAAATCTTATACCATTCAAAGGTAATTTCGTTCATCCCATCAAACCCCATGAATCTGGAAGCTATGATTCTGATGGTTCATGTTTGGAGATTGGAAATATCTCTAAGGGCTACAGAAGCAAGGAATAGCTAAATTGTGAGAATTCAAATTCAAAGCAATTTGGCGAACAAATAGTGGTTCTTGTTTGCAACTTTCAACTAATTTTATAACTTTTGAATTCTTACCATTAATGGCCAACTTCCACCACCAGACGAACGAAAAGACCCAACTGTTGGTTGTATTCCTGGTTTGGTTGGTTTGCCCTAAAATTTTTGTTGTCCTACTACCAATTTTTATCCAAAGTCAGAAAATCTATCCCAATTGGATTTAACCTTGTCAAAATTTTGTGTTCCCTGTCAAAATCCAAATGAATAGTGAAAAACGCAAAACCCTAAGCTATCTTCTAGGTGAAAATGCAAAAAAAGCCCTAAAATGTCAATTGAGTTTCTATTTTTGCATTACCTTTTTGAAAAACTTAAGTTATAAAAAGTCATGTGCCTTTTTAATGGTCGCTTAGTTGCTTAATCCTAAAAGCATATTCCATTTTGTCGTGAGACTTGGCGATTAACTATAGTTGGGATGTCTCAAAAGGGAAAGGAATATTATTTATAAGTCATGAGACTTAGTGAAGCCCTTCGGTTGTGAAGTCTCCCAATAAAGAAAGTATGATCTAGCGACATGGAGACAAATGGTTAAGTCATGGTGTCAAACAGTATATCTTGCAGTTAGAAAATTAACATGAGACTTAGCAATTTCTTCAATTGTGGGGTCTCCAGATCAGAACACAGTTAGTGATAAGTTTAAAAGCTCCTATCACCAGGTCTCCAGTTAAAAGTTTAGTTAAGTAAAAGGTTCAGAGACTTGGCGACAAACTGCAAATTGATTGAAACATATGGTGGTCGGGTAGTCACTGGTCAAACATGGTAAGTCAACATCTTTTCAGCAATTTGGAGACAAACAATTTAGATGAGACACGTGTCCACAGTGAATAGAACAAAGTGTATCAGTCGTCTGGTCTCCCAAAAGGAAAATATCATTTGGTGGTTAAGAGACTAAAAGATGTAAAAGTATGTATTTTAATATTTTTGTGGGGTCTCCAAATGATTTAAGGTTTCCAAAATATATTCAGCAACTTAGCGGAGCCGTCAGATGCAGAATAAGATAAGATCAATGGTAGTCGCTGAGTTGTTATCAAATTTGCATAAGAGTGAAATGTTCTCGCGATAATGAGATTATCTTGAGGTGCATAGTCTCTAGATTAAAATTAAAAGATAAGGTTTCATGGGCTATATCGCGAAGTCTCCTAAGGAAATAGTAAAGAGCAGTTTTATTTAGCGATTGGGAGACTAAGGGTAGTTGCGGGGTCTCGTAAAGTGAAAATAACATTTAGAGACTTAGTGATAACAACTTAAAAGATGAAAAGTAACTGTGGTCACTGGGTCTCTGAATAAAATCTGAGTTTTGCAATACTACCAGTGACTTGGATTCATTTGGTCGTGTGATCACCAGAAGTTAATAATGGTTAAGCTAAGGTGAAGAAAATCATATAGTTGCTAGATCTCTAGAAGAATTAAGAGTTAAGAGATTTGATCAGCGACAAAGAGATAATATATAGTCGCTTGGTCACCAAGTATGAAAAGTAATAAGGTAGTAGTTGCTGACATGACAATATAGAGATTCATCATCCAATAGAAATACATGAGATTAATTAATGTGTGAAAAAGGTAGCTGAGATGTCTAGTGAAGAACCAATCATATCAAGACATGTCATTTTGTTCAAATTTTATAAGGGTTTTTCTGAAAATGCACTCATATGAATTTGATTTCCTATCACATTCATGAGCTACGGCTAGGATTTCAACTAATACCACAACATGTAAACTTGCAGGCGAAATTGATTGTCTCTTCAATGATGAGCTAAGTACTTTGAAAATTTACCATAAAGGGATGATCGCAGGTTTATTTTCATTCATCATACATCCAGAATCTTAGAGCAGAGAATTTTCTAGGTTTTATGTGTCCAAGAAGTAGGAATTGATCAATTTCAGGGTGATTCTTCAATTTTCAAAGTTCTTGAATTGTCTTTAGTGCATAGAGAAGAGTAAGCAGTCCTGAGAGAATATTTGTCTCAATATCGGTGAAAGAGAAGTGAAAGAATAACAAGATGAGTAAAGTTGTTATTGTGGCTTCTACCAGTGGGAAGAGCGATGAGGTAGATGAGGATGCCAAGGGGAAAATGGATTTCTTTGATGAATTTTTGAAGCTGTTACCTAGGTCCACACAGAACAAGAGAGAAAATGCCAATATATTGGTAGATGAATACTATGAAATCAGAGATGCCCATACACTAGGTTCTACAGGTTTTTATCTCTATAACTATTTTTATAATAATGCTGATAAGGCCATCCCAATATCAAACCCTTGGACTAGTGGTTTGGCTAGGTTAATTGTTCCTGATGTCTTTGTAGATATAGACTTGTTTTTAGGTCTTGCAAACCATTATGACGCCTTTTCTAGAACAATTAAAAAGAATGATGGTACTGCGTTGTTAATTCTAAATAGAAATTCATTTATGCAAGCTTTTTGTTTATATAGTACCATGTCCACTAAAATTAATATTACAAGGCAGGAAGAAAGGTATAGGTTACAGCCCGGGGTTGCTAGGAACCAATTGCAAAAACATATCCTTAAGGAGGTTAGAAACCACATTGACCCTCTACCAGGAACTGCACCCTATTGTTTCAAAGATTTACATTTTTATATAAAGTACATTGCATATGCCTTGTGTAGAGTGTTGGGTAGGGATGGAGGAGCAGAGAAGATAAATGCTAGAATTTTAATGATGGTATTAGATTTACAAGATGTGCATTCTAGTACTAGCTATCATTATATACAATACATCATTGATATAATGCATGAGGGGTTTGTAGCTATGCAGAAGAAGGATAAAGATCCTAAGCTTTTACATTATTCTATCCTGATACATTTATTATTGCATTTCAATTACGACATCGTGAATGTAAATAATTTGAACCCTCAGAGGATCTTTCATGATCAGCCCAATCCTATCCAATTTTGGGTTAGGATTTGGAATTTCACCTCCAAGGATTGTGATTTTTGTGGCTTTGAGAACTGGATTATCTACCCTTTGATGCAGAGTTTGGGTAATAGCAAGACTAGACTCCCAGTGAAGGTACTAGAGTTGCTAAGACCCTGTGAATATTTTGATAAGTGAGAAGGTGACCACAGTTGGGGAGACTTCTTTTTAGAATAAAATTTCACTATGATTAGAGTGTATGGATGCACACATCCTCCCCATGTCCTACCATATCATGTGCCATCAAGAGTTGTAGCTATGGAATTTATTTGGAAGCTTTTAATAATAGATAATGAGCACTTTGCACCACACAGGAAGGGGACATTAACCCCTAGGCAATTCAAGATTTTTTAGTTTACAATTGGCAAAGGTGCTATTGATTTAGTGAGCAGATGGTTGGAAAGCTACAAAATGGGAGCAACATTATATAGGTATATTGATCCAGAGGGATTTATCGTAGGAGCTAAGAAACTCCTAACTCCTACCATACCAAACACATATGTGCATGGTCTTTTTGTGGAGGAGGATGCTACTAGGAATATCCTTGATGAAGATGAGGTGAGAACTAGGAGAGAGAGAATTCAAGAGTTGTTAAATTTGGAGAAACAAATAAAAAGAAATGGATTAACATTTGGATGTTTTGACCTTGACCTAGCATATTTTGATAAAATTAAAGCTATGATAGATAATTTTTACACACTTTGTGAGCAATTAGACAGAGTTATGGATGTGAAGAAGGGTGGAAAAGAATCTAAATATTCACAAACTGAATATGAGAGAGAGTAATGAAGAATATGTCCATCCACCTCAAATAGATCAACCACAATAGGATGTTGCAGAAGCAATCCAGATACAGGGAGAATAGGGACATATCATAGGTTTGACTGAGGGATCTGTTGGTTGTATTTCCTGTTTTTGCTGCTTTGCCTTGTTCCTTGTCTTTCCCTATGAAAATTTTCAGGTTCTCATGCTTAAACCTCGCCAAAATTGCCATAAACCCTAAAAAACCCTAGTGACCAAGTGTTAAACGATGCATTTGAAAACCCTAGGTCATGTCTTATTTTTCAACGTTACCTTTTTCAGTCACTTAAGACATGTGCTTTAAGTTTGGTCGCCTGATCGCGTTACCCAGAATGAATATGCTAAATCCTCTCCCGACTTCGCTTTTGCCTTGTGTCGCATAGTCTCGTTAAAAAATAGAATATTCCTTCAGCTTCTTAAGACTTAGCGATATCCTATTAGTCGGGTAGTCGCGGGATATCTATGTTATCAACTTTAAAAGGAATGGGACCCACTTCTCAATCGGGTGATCGTAGGAGAAGTCAAAAAGTCAAAGAAATGTTATCAGACTTCGCAATTCACTTCATGTCGCATGATCGCTAGATCACGCCGTGGAAAATAGTTAAGTATTTCTTTAGTCGCATGGTCTCGAGATCAAAAGACAGTTAAGGGATAACAACCCCGATTCCGTGACTAACTGTTTGATGTTAGTGATTTCCCTCAGTCGGGATGTCGCCAGAACAGGAGTGATGACTTAGCTCTTCAGTATGCATTGAGTTGACGAAAGAACAGATGACATCTGTCATAATGTAAGTGGTTGTCGGGAGGTCTCTTGAAGGAGAAAATGGATCAAGCGATTAAGAGACTAAGGTATGTTTACCTTCAGTCGCAAAGTCTCCAGATAATTTAAGGGTATGTGAAAATATTAAGTGATCACGCGCCTGTCGTTCGATGAAAGAATAAAGGGATCTGACGGTGGTCGCGTTATCTGGAGAAGAAAGTGCCTCAGGGAAAAAGTCCTCCCGACATGGTGATTAGGTCATGTCGCAAAGTCGCCATAAACAGAGAAGGGATACTTTTTAATAATAAGGTCAAGTTAAAGTTTTCTTCCGACTCAGCGACTAAGGTTGTCGTGTGGTCTTAAGAAAGAATATGAGTATCCAGCGACTTGGCGATAACTAAAAAAGGTAAAAAAGCAACGGTTTGTCGCCAAACATGGAGAAGAATGATGAGTTAAAGTTAACCCCCTGTGACTTTGATTTCACTATTGTCGCCTAATCACTAGATGGACTTGGGTCAGCCAAGGTAAAGGATGTGCATTATCGCCAGGTCTGGAGATTAAACCATGGTTAAGGAAAAGTGCTCGCAACAAAGAGATTTCCTGTTGTCGCGAGGTCGCCAAATAACGAGATCTAAAATGCGGCGCCATGTAGTTGATATGACAGGATGAATCACCCGGCGGCCAATCAGATGATAGAATTTTGATTACTATGCAGAAAAGGTAGCTGAGATGTATGACAGAGGACGAATCAGAAGATGCCATGTTAGCTATCTTAAATTTTTGATGATTGCGCCAAAGATTCATAATTTGAAATTTGATTTTCTGTCAACTTCGTGCAACTACGGCTAGGTTTTTAAAAGCTCACGACATGGCAACTTAATGGCAGAACTGACATTTCTGAATTATGAGCCATGTACTCTGAATCAAATTGGCTATAAATAGATGATTGTGCATTCATTCTTGTTCACCGTGCTTTCAAGTTTTCAGAGCTAAGTTGCTTATTTTTCCAGTAAAAGTGATATTCAGAGCAGTTGCAGTTTTTCAAAGGTCATTAGAAATTTCTAAGGTTGCCGAGGATTGTATTCAGAACAGACAGTTGATATTAGAATTTAGATTTGTTTCAATATCATTCCAAATAGAGATTCAAGGTGCTTGCAAAGATGAGTAGAGCTGTGAGCGTTGCTTCTACCAGTGGAGGCAGTGGAGAGGAGCAAAAAGGAAAACCTAGCTTCTCAGACGAATTTCTACAGCTTCTGCTAGGTTCAACACAAAATAGAAAGATTGATGCCGGTGTCTTCAAAGATGATTTCAAGGACATCAGAGATGCTGCAACCCCGGGCACAACAGGTTTCTCTCTCTTTACATACTTTTATAACAATTCTGATAAGCATATCCCTGTTTCAAACCCTTGGATATCTGGTCTGGGTAGGTTATTAGTGCCTGATGTGTTTCTAGATGTTGACCTATTTCTGGACCTGAAAAACCATTATGATGCCCTTACAAAGACCATCAAAAGAGAAGATGGCACTGCCTTGCTGATACTGAATGGAAATTCTTTCATGCAAGCATTTGGTTTATTCAGTACCATGTCTACCAAAATTGACATGAAGAAGCAGGAAAAAAGATATAGTACCAAGGCTGGTGTGGCAAGAAGCTTGTTGAAGAAGCACATGCCATGAGAATTAAGAGATTATGTAGGTCCCAAGGCTGAACCTTACCCATATTACTACAAGGACCTGCATTTTTATATCAAGTACAATGCCTATGCTCTTTGCAGAGTACTAGGAATAGATGGAGACGTAGAGAGAATAGGCCATGGTATCCTAATGATGGTCTTGGATCTACAAGAGGTGCATTCAAGAACCAGTTATGACTATATTCAACATATAATTGATGAGATGCACGAGGGTTTTATTGCAACTCAGAAGAAATTGAAAAACCCTAAGGAGAAGGAGCCAAAGTTTTTGTATTATTCAGTCCTGATGCACCTTCTCTTGTACTTCAACTTTGCAATCATGGACCCCAATAATTTATCTCCTCAGAGATTCTTCCAAGCACAACCAAATCCTGTCCAGTTCTGGGTTAGGGTTTGGAACTATACTTCTAGAGATTGTGACTTTTGTGCCTTCGAGAATTGGATTGTGTATCCAATTATTAAGAGTCTGGGAATAAAAAGAACCAGAATTCCTTTAAAGGTCATACAATTGCTTAGGCCTTGTGAGTATCTATAAAATTGGCCTGGGAATCATAACTGGGGTGAATTCTATTTAGAGGAGAATTTCACTATAATCAAAGTGTTTGGGTGTATTCACCCACCCCATATTCTACCTTATTATGTGCCAATGAGAGTTGCTGCCATGGAATTCATCTGGCAGCTGATTTTAACTGTCAATGAGCACTTTGCACCTCATAAGAAGGGGACTATAACCCCTAGGCAATTTAGTATTGCAAATTTTACAATAGGTAAGAATGCCATAGATGAAGTGGGTCAATGGCTAGGAAAGTTCAGAATGGGGGTAGCCCCTTACAGGTATATTGATCCAGAGGGCTTCATGGCAATGGTCAGAAAATTGTACACTCCTACTATCCCAAATACAAATGTGCATTGTGAATGCATAGAGGAGGATGCTACAAGAAATAACTTGGATGAAGATGACATCCACATGA
>MU225770.1:2873740-2888910 GCA_018584345.1 Thuja plicata
GTTCTAATCAGATTCCTAGGGGTTTGGTTGAGCTTGAAGCATTGTTTAGTAGTCAACAAAATGATTCAACAAAATTAAGCAATGCCAAGGTTGAGGATTTGGAGGAAATAAATTTAGGATCTGAAAACAGTCCTCAAATGGTTTTTATTGGAAAGGGTTTAGACTCTCACATGAGGATAAATTTGATCAAACAGTTAAGAAAATATAAACATGCCTTTGCTTGGTCATATGAGGATTTGAAAGCTTATAGAGAGGATATTTTTCAACATGAAATCCCACTTAAGTCATATGTGAAACCATTTAGGCAAAAATAGAGGCCTATTAACCCCTTGTTGGCTCCTAAAATGCAACACAAATTGATGAAATTAAAGGATGCTGGGATAATCCAGCCAATCAGACATTCAACTTGGGTATCAAATTTGGAACCACTCAGAAAGAAGAATGGTGATATCAGACTGTGTGTGGACTTCAGAAATATAAATATTGCTTCTTTAAAAGATAATTATTCTTTTCCTAATATGCAAGAAATGTTGCACAAGGTGACCGGTTGTGAGTTGCTGTCTATGATGGATGGTTTCTTAGGATATAACCAAGTCTTGGTTAAAGAATCAAAACAGTACAAAACTACATTTACCACTCCATGGGGAACCGATGTTTATATCAGAATGCCATTTGGACTAATAAATGCAAGGGAAAATTTTGAAAGGGCCATGGATGTTTCTTTTAAAGTATTCATTGATTTATTTATGGTCATTTATCAGGATGATTTAACTGCATATTCTAAGAAAGCTGAGGATCATTGTGATCACTTGGGAAAGATTTTCAATAAAGCATTAGAATATGGGGTCTCACTGAATCCCAAGAAATGTCATTTTGCAGTGCAAGAGGGAAAGTTTCTTGGACACATAGTGTCTAACGAAGGGGTGAGAATAGACCCTAAGAGAGTGGAAGCAATTCAAAAGGTTATTGCTCCAAAGAGCCTAAAAGGGGTACAATCTTTCTTAGGAAAGATCAATTTTGTCAAAAAGTTCATAGAAAACTTTGCAGAGATTGTTAAACCCATTGTAAAGTTGTTAAAGAAAGATGCCAAATTTATTTGGAATGAAGAAGCCCAATAGGCATTTGAGAAAATAAGAAAAAGTAGTACAAGAGGCTCCAGTTTTAAAATCTCCAGATTATACTAAGCCTTTTTCTTTATTTTCATTTGCATCCTTTCATACAATTGCTGCTATTTTACTACAAAATGATGAACAAGGATTTGAACATCCAATAACTTTTTATAGTAAATCCCTACAAGGTGCAGAGCTTAATTATGAAATAAAGGAAAAATAGGCTTATGCTTTGGTAAAAGCTGTGAAGTCTTTCAGGCCATATTTGGTTTGTGCTTAGATATAAGCATATGTTCCTCATTCAGCAGTGAAAGATATTCTTACACAGTCAGAGGTTACTGGTAAGAGATGTAAATGGATAACCAGAATTTAGGAATTTAACCTTGAGATCCATATTACAAAATTGATAAGGGGTCAGGGTTTGGAAAAACTCATGACAGAAAAAAAATTGGATTTAGTACAAATAAATCAGATAGAGATACATGATAAAACTACTACAAGCATAGAGAGGCAACCATTTTATACTAATATTGTGTTTTTTCTCAAAAATGCCAAGTGTCCTGATCATATGTCAAAAAATCAGAAAAGAAATCTGAGATTGCAAACTCAAAAATACACTTTGATTCAAGGTGACTTGTATTGGAAGGATAAGAATGGTGTATTGTTGTTATGTCTTGATAAATACCAACCTGAAAAGGTTTTATGTGAAATGCATGCAGGAGAATGTGGAGGTCATTTTTCTACTAAGACTACTGTCCATAAGATTTTAAGGGCTGGGTACTATTGGCCCAGTTTATTCAAAGATACTTATGAATATGTTAGAAAGTGTGAACCTTGCCAAAGGTTCTCGAACAAGCTGAAATTTTCAGGTGCTCTATTGCTAAACCCAGTAAGTACTGAAGCTCCTTTTACTATGTGGGGAATTGATATTATTGGTGAATTCCAAGAGAAATCTAGTGGGGGACACAGTTGGATACTTGTAGCCATAGATTATTTTACCAAGTGGATTGAAGCCACCCCTACAAAGAAAGAAACAAGTAGGGTAGTCATTGACTTTCTCATAGAGAATATTATAACCAGATTTGGTGTACCTGCTAAATTAGTAATGGATAATGCCATGAGTTTTATATTAGAATAAATGATAGATTTATGTGAAAAATATGGGATCACAATATCATATTCATCCCCATATCATCCACAGGCTAATGGACAAGCTGAGTCTAGTAATAAGAGTATATTGAAAATACTAAAAATAACTCTTGAAAAGAATAAAAGAGCATGGCATACTAAGTTAAAAATAGCACTTTGGGCTGACAGAATAACAGTTAAAAAAGCAACTGGAAAGTCTCCATTTGAGCTGGTGTATGGTCTATAGGCAAGAATGCCTATCAACAATTTATTACCAGTATATCAGTTTATACAAGAGGAACATTTAGATGTTTCTGACAATATGCAGAATAGAATGACTCAGTTGGTAGAGTTGGATGAAGTAAGAAGAAATAGCCAAAAAGAAAACCTTAAGTTGCAACAGAAGATGAAGTACCTTTTTGACAAAAGGGCTACTGAAAGAAAATTCCAATCTGGTGGCCTAGTTCTTCAGTGGAATGCAAGAGCAGAAGATAAAGGAAAACACAAGAAATTTGAATCTTTATGGCTTGGACCATTTATTGTCTCACAGAACTTTGGAAAAGACTCTTACTTATTGAAGAACATGGATGGATAAGATTTTGATTTGCCTGTGCATGGGAAATTCTTGAAGCCCTTTTTAACTGAGAATCAAATTTCATGCACAAGTAAGTATGTATCATACTGCAAATACTTTCCTTCGGTTATGTAAATGTTGTAAATAGTTTCCCTTTTGTAATAGGTTAGTTGGAGTCATCTTCATTTTTTGTAGTGGTCTGCAACCAGAGATTCTGTGGTTCTTTTCCATAAACTATGTTTAGTCAATCCTCAGGTAGAGCCACTGTTGGTTGTATTCCTAGTTTGGTTGGTTTGCCCTAAAAACTTTGTTGTCCTCCTGCCAATTTTTATCCAAAGTCAGAAAATCTGTCCCAATTAGATTTATCCATGTGGAAATTTTGTGTTCCCTATCAAAATCCAAATGAATAGTGAAAAACCCAAAACCCTAAGCTATCTTCTAGGTGAAAATGCAAAAAAAGCCCTAAAATGTCAATCGAGTTTCTATTTTTGCATTACCTTTTTGAAAAAATTAAGTTATAAAAAGTCATGTGCCTTTTTAATGGTCGCCTAGTCACTTAATCCTAAAAGCATATTCCATTTTGTCATCAGAATTGGCAATTAACTGTAGTTGGGATGTCTCAAAAGGAAAAGGAATATTTTTTATAAGTCATGAGACTTAGCGAAGCCCTTCAGTTGCGAAGTCTCCCAATAAAGAAAGTATGATCTAGCGACATGGAGAAAAATGGTTAAGTTGCGGTGTCGTGCAGTATATCTTGTAGTTAGAAAATTAACATGAGACTTAGAAATTTCTTTAGCCGCGGGGTCTCCAAATCAGAACACAGTTAGTGATAAGTTTAAATTCTCCTGTGGCCAGGTCTCCAGTTAAAAGGTCTGTTAAGTAAAAGGTTCAGAGACTTGGCAACAAACTGCAAATTGATTGAAATATATGGTGATTGGGTAGTCACTGGTCAAACATCGTAAGTCAACATATTTTCAGTGATTTGGAGACAAACAATTGAGATGAGACATGTGTCCATAGTGAATAGAACAAAGTGTATCAGTCGCATGGTCTCCCAAAAGGAAAATATCATTTGGCGGTTAAAAGACTAATAGATGTAAAAGTATGTATTTTAATATTGTCGTGGGGTCTCCAAATGATTTAAGGTTTCCAAAATATATTCAGTGACTTAGCAGAGCTGTCAGATGCAGAATAAGATAAGATCAATGGTAGTTCCTGTGTCTTTATCAAATTTGCATAAGAGTGAAATGTTCTCATGAAAATGAGATTAGCTTTAGTCACATAGTCTCCAGATTAAAATTAAAAGATAATGTTTCATGGGCTATGTCGCGAAGTCTCCTAAGGAAATAGTAAAGAGCAGTTTTATTTAGTGATTCGGTGACTAAGGGTAGCCACAGGGTCTCATAAAGTGAAAATAACATTCAGAGACTTAGCGATAACAACTTAAAAGATGAAAAGTAACCGTGGTCACTGGGTCTCCGAATAAACTCTGAGTTTGGAAATACTACCTATGACTTGGATTCATTTGGTCGCGTGATCGCCAGAACTTAATCATGGTTAAGATAAGGTGAAGAAAGTCATAAAGTCACTAGATCTCCAGAAGAATTAAGAGTTAAGAGATGTGATCAGCGACAAAGAGATAATGTATAGTCGCTTGGTTTACAAGTATGAAAAGTAATAAGGTGGTAGTTGCTGACATGAAAATATAGAGCTTCATCATCCAATAGAAATACAAGAGATTAATTACTATGTGAAAAAGGTAGCTGAGATGTCTGGTGAAGAACCAATCATATCAAGACATGTCATTTTGTTCAAATTTTATAAGGGTTTTTATGAAAATGCACTCATATGAATTTGATTTCCTGTCACATTCATGAGCTACGGCTAGGATTTCAATTAATACCACAGCATGTAAACTTCAAGGAAAAATTGACTGTCTCTTCGATGATGAGCTAAGTACTTTGAAAAGTTACCATAAAGGGATGATCGCAGGTTTATTTTCATTCATCATACATCCAGAATCTCAGAGCGGAGAATTTTCTAGGTTTTCTATGTCCAAGAAGTAGGAATTGATCAATTTTAGAGTGATTCTCTAGTTTTCAAAGTTCTTGAATTGTCTTTAGTGCACAGAGAAGAGTAAGGAGTCCTGAGAGAAGATTTGTCTCAATATCGATGAAAGAGAAGTGAAAGCAAAACAAGATGAGTAAAGTTGTTAGTGTGGCTTCTACCAGTGGGAAGAGTGATGAGGTAGATGAGGATGCCAAGGGGAAAAGGAATTTATCTGATGAATTTTTGAATTTGTTACCTAGGTCCACACAGAACAAGAGAGAAAATGCCAATATATTGGTAGATGAATACTGTGAAATCAGAGATGCCCATACACTAGGTTCTATAGGTTTTTCTCTCTATAAATATTTTTATAATAATGCTGATAAGACCATCCCAATATCAAACCCTTGGACTAGTGGTTTGACTAGGTTAATTGTTCCTGATGTCTTCATAGATATAGACTTGTTTTTAGGTCTTGCAAACCATTATGACGCCTTGTCTAGAACAATTAAAAAGAATGATGGTACTGCATTGTTAATTCTGAATAGAAATTCATTTATGCAAGCTTTTGGTTTATATAGTACCACATCCACTAAAATTAATATTACAAGGCAGGAAGAAAGGTATAGGTTACAGCCTGGGGTTTCTAGGAACCAATTGCAAAAACATATCCTTAAGGAGGTTAGAAACCACATTGACCCTCTACCAAGAATTGCACACTATTATTTCAAAGATTTACATTTTTATATCAAGTCATTGTATATTCCTTGTGTAGAGTGTTGGGTAGGGATGGAGGAGTAGAGAAGATAAATGCTAGAATTTTAATGATGGTATTAGATATACAAGATGTGCATTCTAGTACTAGCTATCATTATATACAATACATCATTGATATAATGCATGAGGGGTTTGTAGCTGTGCAGAAGAAGGATAAAGATCCTAAGTTTTTACATTATTATATCCCGATGCATTTATTATTGCTTTTCAATTATGACAACATGAATGTAAATAATTAGAACCCTCAAAGGATCTTTCATGATCAGCCCAATCCTATCCAATATTGGGATAGGATTTGTAATTTCACCTCCAAGGATTGTGATTTTTGTGGAATTGAGAACTGGATTGTCTACCCTTTGATGAAGAGTTTGGGTATTAGCAAGGCTAGACTCCCAGTGAAGGTGCTGCAGTTGCTGAGACCCTCTGAATATTTTGATAAGTGGGAAGGTGACCACAATTAGGGAGACTTCTTTTTAGAATAAAATTTCACTATGATCAGAGTGTATGGATGCACACATCCTCCCCATGTCCTACCATATCATGTGCCATCAAGAGTTGCAGCTATGGAAGTTATTTGGCAACTTTTATTAATAGATAATGAGCACTTTGCACCACATAGGAAGGGGACATTAACCCCTAGGCAATTCAAGATTTTTTAGTTTACAATTGGCAAATGTTCTATTGATTTAGTGAGAAGATGTTTGGAAAGATGCAAAATGGGAGAAACATTATATAGCTATATTGATCCAGAGGGATTTATTGCAGGAGCTAAGAAACTCCTTACTCCTACCATACTGAACACATATGTGCATGGTCTTTGTGTGGAGGAGGATGCTACTAGGAATATCCTTGATGAAGATGAGGTGAGAACTAGGAGAGAGAGAATTCAAGATTTGTTAAATTTGGAGAAAAAAATAAAAAGAAATGGATTAGCATTTGGAGGTTTTTACCCTGTCTTGCCATATTTTGATAAAATTAAAGCTATGATAGATAATTTTTATAGAATTTGTGAGCAATTAGACAGAGTTCTGGATGTGAAGAAGGGTGGAAAAGAATCTAAATATGAGAGTGAGAGTGATGAAGAATATGTCCATCCACCTCAAATAAATTAACCACAACAGGATGTTGCAGAAGCAATCCATATACAGGGAGAATAGGGACATATCATAGATTTGATTGAGGTTTCTCAACCTGATGATATAGAAGAGCCTGCTACCAAGAGGCAAAAAGTTGACCTTGGTCAGACCTCTCATACAAAAAAAGAGAGAAAAGGTGATAGGGTAAGTGCTCTGGTTCCTGGAAATAGATTATATGATCATAATTTGATGAAAGAGATCAGAAAAGGAAAGAGACAACAACAAGAGGTAGTGGAAAACATAGAATTGTTTCTCAGAGCATGTATTGATGAAAGATTGCTTCACCAACAACAGTTCTTAAGTGATGATAACTTTATAAAAACTGATGAATTTAAGGATTTCCTGAGATGGCATAAAAAGGAACAGATCAGGGAATAGTTGAAATCAAAGGGTGAAGAAGCAGTAACAAATGAGGCTCTTCTAGCTTTGCAAACATATGAACCTGAAAGCGAGGATGTTTCTCTTGATGAGGCTAGGAAAATGGTCTTGAATAGTAGAATCTTTCTTGTTGAAGACTGGGATTTAGCCTTAGCATTTATTATAGACCAAATAAAAAAGCAGCCAGATCTACAGATGGCAATTGAGATGAAAATGGGTGAAATTATCAAAGGATTTGGATATAGTCCAAAATCCCAAGCCTTTTCCATGTGGAATTTGTGTCCCAAACACCAGAATTCTCAAATTTTGAACATTCAAGAGAGTATGGTTGGAAACCAAATGGTGTGGACAGTGCAAAACACAGGAGATCTTGAGATTTCCCAAATAATGACACATTGGGCACATCTAAATGAGGATAAGACAAAGCAGTTGTCTAAAAAGTGTGGTGTCTTAATTGAGGAGGCTAGTACCCTGGCCAAAGATAGAGAAATATGTCATATCAAGATCCATCAGTAGGATAAGGTGATTGCTGAGATGACTAAGCAATTACAAGAAAAGCCAGAAGTTATATATGTGCCCTCAGTCTAGCCTCTACAAATAGAAGAGAAAGTTGAAGCAGGGGAAGAGGTTAAAATAGAGGATGTGGCCAAAAAGGATAATGAAGTGGCCATAAATGTATTGAGAAGTATTCTTCAGCATCAAATTGATATATTGAAAGATAAAATAGATATGATTCTAAATACATATAATAAATTGCCCATCTTGCATGCTGAAGTGACAGGGTACATCTCTGTTTTAACTCCTTTTTTCATAGCTTGGTCTCCCAGGGTACAATTGTTTGAGAAATTAGCCTCTTTGCAGCAACACAGATCAGATTTGCCAGAGATTGTGTCAGAGGTTGAAGATGAGATCAAGAAAATTAATCTTACTTTACCTTTCTTTAAAGGTAAATTGAATTAGATAGAGGCTAAGATGAGCCTATTTTCATGAAATTTTAATAGATTTGTTCCTCCATTAAAAGGAGAAGATGATTAGATTAAGGCCTTGGAGGCCTGGAGAAATGAGTTTAATAGTAGAATGCCTAGTAATGAGGCATTTATTATAGATTTTGATTTAGATTTAGATGGTTTCAATAAAATTTTGGATGAGGCTTTCAAAGAAGAAACTGACATAAATAAGTTTTTAGTTGATGTCAAAAGCATTACTGATGTCAGATGGGAAAGCCAGAAAGGACAACTGTAGAGTATTCAAAGTTTCAAATGGACTGCAAAACATGATGTGAAATCTTGGGATTTGATGACAAGACCAAAGAAGAAGAAACCTATTGAGATTGAAGAAGAGGTCTTGGATGAAGAGTAAAGAGGAACACTTGGTGCCTGACCATTGAGCACAGGGAGATTAGTAATTATCAAAGACAAGTGTAGGTTAGCCTGAAATGGTGGTCACTTGGTCTCGGTACAAATATTAGATACTATCATGAACATTGTTAGACAAAGGTGCCAACATTCAAATGAAGACAAAGAAGATCAGATTTCATCCCCTGTTCTTGTCTTCCCACCGCTTGAACATTCTTATTTCTTCTCTTTTCTGTACTTTTAGGGTTAGGTTCCTTAAACCATTCGAAGCTTGTTGCATCCTAATTTTAATGATTCCAAGATGGTTTAAGACCTATAAATAGATAAAATTGTAATATTTTTGGAGGAGATGAAATATAATTGTAAGACAGACTTTTGGGCTCTAGTCTGTGTTTTTTGAGCTTTTAGCATTTGTATGTATTTGAAGCAGAAATATATGAATACAAATATAGTGTAACTTTACTCTACATTGTTATTGTCTCTTTACTTATTGTCTGTACTCTTTTATGTTTAATTTGTAAGGCATGTTAAACATATTGGCTATAAGGTAGTTATCTTATTATTTGAAAGCTTCTTCTAAGGGGAGAATTAAACTTTGTGAGTAGTTTCAGGGAGTACAACAGTGATTGAGGATTTGATACAATATTGTAGAAGTGATAGGATAGCTTGCAAGGCATTTTATGTGAGTTGTATGAAGGTTGTAAGGCATCCTACAGTATTCTTGTTTATATATCTATGTGGATTTATATGTTTTGAATCTATAAGCCCAAGGATAGGCACTGGTCTAGAAACTTATTAGATAATCCATCATCATCCAAAATATTCAATAGTATTCAAAATCAATTACTTTTAGAGTATATATGCAAATTCAATTGTATTCACAATGATTACAGTTGAAGTTTGTTGATTTCTTAAAGAGTAAATCAAATAGGTTATTCCTCCTAGATTCACAAGAATTGTAAAAGGAAAGAAAGATGAAGTTCCCTATTATGTTGCTGTCTGTTGTCATTAAGATAATGATTTGGATTGTCAAGCTTTTTCTCAGAATAATCATAGTCAGTTGCATTGTCATTTATATATCATATAAAAATAGAGCATTCAGCACATAAGTAAAATCCACTCTAAAGATATTGTCAAATCAATAATCAGTCATAGGTAAAACCTGCCTAATTCAGTGGACCTCAAAAAAGGAGGTGATAATAGGTATCCCCAGTGTTATCAAAATACCTCATCAATTAGTGTTTTCTCTTGCTTGAGTCAAAGTATCAAGGGAATTGGGAGTCATAGAGTTATTTAAACATTCAAGCATCTTTAGAGGCCCTGAAAGAAAAAACCCTAACACCAACATTAATGGAAAATCCCGTTATGAAGTAAAATGACTTTATTTGAATTAATTACCTTGCTTTTATGGGCTGTTAAGAAATGTCTTTTCACTTTAATTAACCACAATGGTAACTTTTCTGAGGTCGCAGAAAATCACTTTTCCACTTCTCCTTTGGCAGAAAAATGCTTTTGGTGTATTCTCGGTTTAGAAGTTTGCCAAGGAAAAAATTTAGTCTACTAGGATGCCAAAATGGCATGTGTTGACTTCATCCATTTTCTTTTTATCTCAGATACTTTATGGGATAGGTTCTTTTTTGAAATCACTTTGCTTAGATGATTTGGCAGAAAACTCAGCCCGTGGGTCGAAACCCACCTATAGGAGTAGGGGCGAAGCAATTTTCCACTTTTTTGCCTTTGGCTTATTTCCATAATTTGTATTTATTGAATCATTCCCTTTAGCTAGAAGAGGTGTAAATCAGACACAACAACCCTTCTTAAGCCTAAAGGATCCATTCCAACACTATACTTCTTCCTGAGGCATCACCTAGTAGTCACCAGCGAAGGACGCGCACTGTTGATACTTTTTCGGCAATGGAGAAGGTCCAGTGTGATTCTCTGTGAAGTTGCAAAATGAAGAATTATGGCTACATACTTCCATTGTGTGTAATACCAATTTTAGAAATCCTTGAACCACATCCTTTACTAGATGGGGAACTTAACCTACCCAAAGAATACATGAACTCAGATGCCCATTCCCTCTGGCTACAAAAGAGAAGGCAATTGGGAAAGATCTGGTAAAGACTCCCTAGCCTAAAGGAAAGATTTCTAGACTTAGACTCAGGACTAACAAGAAATAGTTCATCCACTGCTATACATTAATCAATAACTTTTGTCTGAAAGGTATGTGGACCAAAAGTGGGGCAACAACTGGCTCTGTCTGGGGACTTGGACATTCACATGTCCAAGCAAGGAATCTCAAATCTTTGGTTTTGCAAAGCTCAAAAAAAGGTGTCTCACAACAAAACTAAAGCAAGACAGGGAAAGGGAAAACAGGAAGGAAACCTAGCTAGGAAAACAAAAGAAGGAACTAAATGGAACTATTGCACAATATAGGGGTTACCTGTTTTCAAATTAAATCTGATAGAGCTTCAAATCCTGACCATTGTACATTAGGGGTAGCACTTCGCCATCCGGATATGTTAGCTTGAAATAATTCTTCTTGAATGCTTATTGGATCTTGAAAGGTCCTTTCCATAGTGTTTCAAATTTCCCATGCATGCCTTTGGGTGCCCTATGCTTGTCCCACAACAACACCATGTCTCCTATCATAAATTTCTGGGGTCTTCTCTTTTTTTCAAACAAACTCTTTACTCGTATCTGATGCTGTGTAATGTGGTCAACCACTTTCTCTCTTTCTTCTTCCAGTTTTTTTAGGTATAGAATCCTCTTCTCTAAACCATTTTCATATAAGCTGTCTTCTACTACCATTCTTAGCTTGCAAGTTGCTAGCTTTAGCGGTAATGGAAGGCTAGCCTCCACTCTATAAATAAGTTCAAAAGGGGATACACCTATAGCTCTTTTGGGAGTCACTCTATCTGCCTAGAGGTCTTCATAGATTTTCTTGTGCCAGGTTCTCTGGTTTTCCGCTATAAGCTTCTTCATGATATTCACCAAGTTTTTATTCCTAGATTCGGCTTGACCATTCCCTTGAGGGAAATAGTCAAAAGAATGGCTGACCATGATCTTGTACTCAAAACAAAATTCAGTAATCTTTTGAGAAGAAAAATATGTTGCATTATCCATAACTAATTTAATAGGCACACCAAACCTTACCAGGATATTTTCTTTGATGAACTCACATACTACTTTTGAAGTAGTCCTCTTGGTTGCTTTCACCTCTACCCACTTTGTGAAGTAGTCAGTTGCAGTGACTATGTAGGTATGACCTACACTAGACGTGGGGTTTATAGGACCAATAAAATCAAGACCCCATTGTTGAAAAGGACCTTCAATTATCACCAATCTTAGAGGTAATGCTGCCAACTGTGGCTTTCCAGTAAACATTTTACATTTCTCACACTTTCCTACCCAGTGGTAAGCATCTCTGAACATTCCCAGCCAGTAATAATACTGCCATAGAATCTTGAATGTGGTAACAAACAAGGAGAAATATCCTCCATAGGCCTCATCATGAAATACTTTTAACAACTTTTCCTGTTGTTGTTTATCGACACATTGGAGAAAGGTCCCATCCATTGATCTCTTATATAACCTATCTTCCCAGATGAGATATTTAGAAGCCTTTAGTTTTAGGTCTCTTCTTTGCTTAGGAGTCAGCCCGTTAGGGCATTCACCATATTTAAGGAAGTATACGATGTTTTCAAACTAGGGGTCTTGCATACTTACCACCAAGACTAATTGTGAAGCTTTTGGGTCTTCGCCTGCTTGGCTTTCTGCCATGGCCCTGCATAGTGCATTGCCTCTTACCAACTTTGTGGGCTTGATCTCTACATCATATTCTTGCATTTTAGCTACCCATGATCCTCTATTATTGCATCCTACATCTTTCTAAGTTAGTATACTCTTGACTACGATATCAGGTACATACACAAGGGAATGTGAGTGTAAGATGTAGAATCTACAATTCATTAAAGCTTTAACGACCGTGAAAGCATGTTTTTCAGTTTGGGAATATTTCAGCTCATGATTTTTCAAAGGCATGCTCATAAAATCAATAGGAGCCTGGACTCCCTTGATATTTTCCTACATGAGAATGGTTGATAGAGTATGTTTAGAGGAATAAAAATAAATTATGAAGTCTTTCTTGTAATCTGGGTGGTATAACACCGGAGCATTTAGTAATCTCTGAAAAATCTGGAACAAACCTTCTGAGAAAGTTAACCTGGCCAAAAAAAGATTTTACTCCAATTTTATTCACACGTAAACTCAATTTCTGAATAGCTCTGACCCTTTCCAGATCAATTCTTATGCCTTCCTGGGAGACAATGTGGCCTAGAAATTTCCCCTTGGTTACACAAAAACTAACTTCTTGGTATTTAACGAAATCCCATCCTCCCGACACCTTTGCAATACTTTCCTTAAGTCACTTATATGATCTATTATTTTCCTAGAGAACACAGTAAGATAATCTAAGTACATACCAATGATTTTATTCTTCATGTCACCGAAGGAAAGGTCCATACCTTTCTGAAAAGTAGCTCCAGCGTTGATCAGCCCAAATGGCATTCTGTAGTAAGCAAAAGTGTGCCACGGAGTGGTGAACATTGTCTTATGCTGATTTTCTTTCTCAACTTCTATATGATTATATCCTGAAAAGCTGTCCAACATAGACATCATTTTAGCTCCGGCTACAATCTGCAGTAAGTGATCCATATTGAGAAGAGCATAATTATCTTTAAAAGAAGATTGATTGAGATTTCTGAAATCTACATAGATTCATATCTCTCTATTATTCTTCCTCAAAGGCACTATGTTTTCCACCCAGGTAGAGTGGTGTATAGGATAGATGATCCTTGCCTTAAGCATTTTATCTACTTCCTTGAATATTGCATCCGCAACTTTGGGTTATAGTTGTTGGAGATTTGATTATGTTCAGTTGATTGATTGTATGTTTGTCATTGATGACAACATATAATACATAGTAGTAATTCTGTATGTACTTATTAGGATAATGAAATGAAGAATTGCATGGTTAGATACATGTTTTTGACATGTTTATTATGTTATGTTCATACACGCAAATCCAGATATGATGTTTCAGTCAAGTTATGTAATTTTGTTATTGGCAGTTACAGTTCTGGAAGAGTATCTATTCAGAGCCGATGTATGTAACATGTTTCAAGAAGATTGCGAAGTTAGAGTTAATTTGGTGAGGCCAACTTAGTGAAGTGTTGCATCTATTCAGTTTATATTTGCACGGTTTTAATTATGCTTGCTTGCTTAGTAGAGCCGACAAGGATGTTATGAAGAGTTGTCTTATAGGTCCCATGATCTCATACTTTTAGGATGATACTTATAGCAAGTCAATTTTTATATGCTAAGTGTGAATGATACGAAAAGAGATAGAAGATGTACAAAGCAGAATATCAGATGTGGTTCATTCATCAAGAGTCTATGTGAAGAAATAAAAGATTGTAATACACTAGAACTGATCAAGACAACAAGTCTACTCTATAGTTCATCGTCAAATATAGTGCATATCTGTTATATAGAAGTTTGTAGCCTTCACCATTAAGAAGTGAGATTTTGGATAGTGAGTCCACCACCCCTAATAGGGTTATTTGTAAAAGACTCCTAACAGGGTCTGACCCTTAACCAGGACACTATACTTATTGCATTGTAAAGTACAACTCCTAACAGGGTTGAAATATCTTCTAACAGGGATTACCATAAACAAGTATAGTTCATTGTGGGTGCTAATTCCCATCAGGGTTTTTACCATTTGGTTTCCCCATAATCAAATTGTGTGTTTTGTACTTTGTTATCTGATTAAGCATTTACTTTGTTGTATTATGAAGTTAATGGAGAAAAAGAATTAAAGTTACTGATAACTGATTCACCCCCCCCTCTCAGTTATCCTTTGGGAATATTCTAACAATTGGTATCAGAGCCAAGTGCCTTGGAGAAGAATCCTAATAGCTTAAGGTAGATCAGATGTCTTACTTCAGAAAAGAAAGCCCTAAGTTTGATGGAGAAAATTATCTAGATTGGAAAAACAAAATGATAACACATCTACAGTGTGTTGGCTTTGAGATCTTTGAAATTGCTACACAAGAAGTTGTAATTCCATCTTTAAAAGACCTTGCAAAGGATGATGCTACTAATAGACAAAAGGAAACATTTACCAATAATGCTATTTCTAAAGAAGCTCTAATCAGCGCCTTATCCGACAGTGAATTTTCTGAGATCAAGAAAATTGACAGAGCATATACAATATGGAAGTATTTAGAAGATATGTTTGAAGGAGATATTCAAGCAAAGAATGCATGAAGGAAGACATGGAAAAAGAAATACAACAGTCTTGAGATGTTACCTGAAGAGAACATTAGAGCTTACAATCAAAGGATAAATGAAGTATTCTCTGCAATCAGAAATAATGGTGGAGAAATATTAGAAGAAGATATAATGGACAAGTTGCTAACTACTTTAACATCAAACTATGAAAAAAAGATAAGTATCCTAGAGGAAACCATTCAATTCTCACAAGACTTCAAGAGAGAGACCTTGATCAGAAAAATCTCTGCATTTGAGATATCAAGATTGAAGACTGAACCTAAAAGTGAAACAACTTTCAAAGCCTCAGTCCATGGTAAGAAATCCT
>MU225770.1:2888960-2921993 GCA_018584345.1 Thuja plicata
CTCTGCATTTGAGATATCAAGATTGAAGACTGAACCTAAAAGTGAAACAACTTTCAAAGCCTCAGTCCATGGTAAGAAATCCTTACACATCTCCAGTCATAATGAGAAAGAATAAGTTGATGAAGAATTAGAAGAAATCATTGCTATAATTGCTAAAAGAGAAAAGAAAGGAAAAGGAAAATATGAAGGATAGCTTCCATTCAAATGCTTTTCATGTAACAAGATTGGTCACTTTGCATCTAAGTGTCCCACAAGAGTCAAAAAGTTTAGATCTGATTACAAACCCAAATATAAGAAGGAATGTTATCATGTTGAAGAAGGTGTAACTAATGAAGATTCAGGAGAAGATGAAATTGGATTCATTGCCCTTAGAGCCATGGAGAATTTTCTCAAGGAAATGGACATTGCAAATGAAAAGGAAGAAGAAGAGTTAGCCTTAATTTCCAAAGCAGACATCAGAACTGATTGGATCATTGACAGTGGATGCTCTCATCATATGACAGGTGACAAAGATAGATTTGTTAATTTAGAAAAATACAAAGGTGGTATGGTTAGATTTGGAGATAACACTCCTAAACCTATCATAGGCATAGGTTCTATCACTTTGGATGGAAAGAACAAGATAGATGATGTTCTATATGTTGATGGATTACATCATAACTTACTAAGTGTTGGACAACTACTTGACAAAGGTTATCATTTGGAGTTCAAAGACAACAAGTGCATCATTAAAAAAAAGGATGGAGACATGATTGCATTAGGCTATAAAAAAAAAGATAATGTTTTTCAGCTCAATTCAGATGTTATTTGTTTTGTTGCAAAGGTGGATGACAGTTGGTTATGGCACAAAAGACTATGTCATATCAATTTTGATAATATAGTAAAGATCAGTAATGTCAAGGAAGTTAGAGACCTACCAATTATTGCAAGACCAGTTGACACAATATGTAGGGAATGTGTTATGGGTAAACATGTAAGGAGTTCCTTCAGAAGCAAGCAAAACTCAGCTGAAAACAAATTGGACCTAGAGCATACAGATTTGTCTGGTCCTACCCAAACAAGATCATACTACAGAGAAAAGGTATTTCATTTTGTTTGTTGATGATTTTTCTAGGATGATGTGGGTTGTGTTCTTAAAGGAGAAATCTAAATCCTTTGAGAAGTTTAAAATATTCAAAGCTAAAGTTGAGAATGAATCCAGATTAAAATTGAAATGTCTAAGATCAGATAGAGGAGGAGAGTTCACCTCTGACTAGTTCTATGATTACTATGAAGAACATGGAATTAAAAGACAATTGAGTGCCCCTAGAACCCCTCAATAGAATGGGATTGTAGAAAGGAGGAACAAGATTATACTTGATACATCGTGCACTATGATGATAGAAGGAAAACTTGAGCACACTTACTAGAGATATGAAGTGAATACAACAGTGTATACTATCAACAGAACATAATTGAGACCAAGAAAAGATAAGACACCCTGTGAGCTTTGGTTTGGTAATGTACCTACAGTAAAGTATTTTAGAATCTTTGGCATCAAGTGCTACATGAAGAGAGATGATGGTGTTGGTAAGTTTGATGCTAGAAGTGATGAAGGTATTTTTCTTGGTTACTCTACAAAAAGAAAAGCTTACAGATGTTTCAATTTGAGATTAAAGTAGATAATTGAAAGCACGCATGTTAATATTGATGAAAGTTTATGGTTCAAGAGAGGTACTATGAATATGCACCTATGATTGAAGATGAACCCAGGACTAGAAGCAAAGATAGTGTTATTGAAGAAATATTTGATTGCATTGATGTCTCATGCAATGACCCTGAATAAAGCAGAGAAGAATCATAGATTACAGAAGAGGAAGTCACACCTAAGGTTCCAAAATTCAAATCTAGATACCACTCTAAAGATGATATCATTGGAGATCAGAGCAGCAGTGTTTTGACCAAATCAAAAGCAAATATTCTAGCAATGGATGAAGAGGTATGCTTACTTTCACAGATTGAACCTCTAAGTGTTGAAGATGCTTGTAATGATTTTGATTGGAAGAATGCAATGAAAGAAGAATTAGATCAGATATTTAAAAATGATACATGGGAATTGGTCCCTAGACCCAGTGACAAAAATGTTATTGGAACAAAGTGGGTATTCAAAAACAAGATGATTGAAAATGGTACAGTAGTTAGAAACAAAGCAAGATTGTTATGTAAAGGATATGCGCAGAGAGAAGGAATAGAATACACTGATACATTTTCCCCAGTGAGCAGACTGGAAGCCATTAAATTTTTCTTGGCCTATGCAACATTCAAAGACTTTAAATTTTACCAAATGGATGTAAAGTCAGCTTTTCTGAATGGTGACTTGAAGGAAGAAGTCTACATAGAACAACCTGAAGGATTTAACCTTTCAGATGAACCAGACATGGTATGCAAATTGAAGAAAGCACTCTATGGTCTTAAATAGGCCCCAAGAGCTTGGTATGAGAGACTTGATGGTTATCTTACCAAGATTGGATTCAAGAAAGGAGCAGTAGATTATAACCTATTCACAAGAGAGACACCTGATGGATTACTATTAGTTGCCATATTTGTTGATGACATTATCTTTGAAGGTAATGACAAGCTCAGTACAACATTTTCAAAAGAAATGTAGAATGAATTTGAAATGAGCATGATTGGTCCTATAAAATACTTTTTAGGACTAAATGTAAAGAAAATAGATAAATGTATATTCATTAATTAGTCAAAATATGTGAAGGAAATACCGAAGACCTTCCAGATGGAAGACTGTAAGCCAATATGCACTCCCATGATAATAGGAAGCAAGCCTTCAAAAGATGATGATTCCACAGCAGTTGATAAAACATTGTATAAATCTATGATTGGTACACTCGTTTATCTAACTCAATCTAGACCTGACATATCTAATGCAATTGGCATTGTTGGAAGATTTGTTGCTGAACCCAAGTAGAATCACCTAATGGAAATCAGGAGGATATTCAGATATCTAAAGGGAACTATAGACTATGGTTTATGGTATCCTAAATTAGAGAATGCAAAACTTCATGTGTATACAGATGTAGATTGGGTAGGTTGTATTGATGATAGGAAGAGCACTTCAGGAGGAGTAGTATTTCTTAGAGACAGGTTGGTTTCTTGGATAAGCAAGAAGCAGAACTATATTTCTCAGTCAATAGCAGAAGCTAAATATGTTGCAGCAACACTGAATTGTACAACCATGGTTTGGATCAAGCAAATGGTTAAAGACTTTGGCATTTAGGTTGGTTATCCTATTTTTATTCACTATGATAATACTAGCACTATCAACATGTCTAAGAACCCTGTGATGCATGCAAAGAAAAAACACATAGAGATCAAGTACCATTTTTTAAGAGAAAAGGTTGTAGACAAAGAAATAAAATTGGACTATGTGAGCACCAAAGAACAGTTGGCAGATATTTTCACAAAGCCCTTATCGAAGGATACTTTTGAGTATCTGAGGAAAAAGTTGGGAGTAATTCCCTCTCCTGAGTCTATTTAGAAGAAGTAGCAAGAACATCAGTCATTAAGTGACTGATGAATGGTTGACTACTCTACTTCTGGAGTAGTACCTATGCCTAAAGATCTATGGCACCCTTTGCCATTGATGTCAAAGGGGGAGTATGTACTAAGGGGGAGAATATACTCTGGGGGAGTATATACATGGAACAAAAACACAGTCAGAGGAACTACAGCAGTATAGAGAAATATTTGATGAGGATATTGAGAAGATTGTAAAAGAAAGAGGACACCATGAATAGAAGATGTTTTTGATATCATATGTTGCCATCAATGTCAAAGGGAGAGATTGTTGGAGATTTTATTCTATTCAGGTTATTGATTGTATGTTTGTCATTGATGAAAATATATAATAAACAGTAGTAATTCTATATGTACTTATCAGGATGATGAAATGAAGACTTGCGTGGTTAGCTACATGTTTTTGACATGTTTTTTTATGTTATGTTCATACACGTAGATCTAGATATGATGTTTCAGTCAAGTTGTGTAATTTTTTTATTGGCGGTTACAGTTCTGGAAGAGTATCTGTTCAGAGCTGACGTATGTAACGTGTTTCAAGAAGATTGCAAAGTTAGAGTTAATTTGGTGAGGTTGAATTAGTGAAGCCTCGTGTCTATTCAGTTTATATTTGTGCAGTTGTAATTATTCTTGCGTGCTTAGTAGAGCCAACAAGGATGTTATGAAGAGTTGTCTTACAGGTCCCATGATCTCATACTTTGAGGAAGATACTTATAGCCAGTCAATTGTGATATGCTAAGTGTGAATGATATGAAAAGAGATAGAAGATGTACAGAGCAGAATATTAGATGTGGTTCATTCATCAAGAGTCTATGTGAAGAAGTGAAATATTGTAATACACTGGAACTAATCAAGACAACAGGTCTACTCTATAGTTCATCATCAGATATAGTGCATATCTGTTATACAGAAGGTTGTAGCCTTCACCATTAAGTAGTGAGATTTTGGACACTGAGTCCACCACCCCTAATAGGGTTATTTGTATAAGACTCCTAACATATTTTGACCCATAACCAGGTCACTATACTTATTGCATTGTAAAGTACAACTCCTAACAAGGTTGAAATATCTTCTAACAGGGATTACCATAAACAAGTATAGTTCATTTTGGGTGCTAATTCCCACTAGGGTTTTTACCATTTGGTTACCCCATAATCAAATTATGTGTTGTGTACTTTGTTATCTAATTAAGCATTTACTTTTTTGTATTCTGAAGTTAATGGAGAAAAATAATTAAAGTTACTGATAACTAATTCTCCCCCCTCTCAGTTATCCTTTGAGACTATTCTAACAATAGTTCCTTTTCTTTTTCCTAAACGGGGTAGCTTCAAGTTTTAACGGGATTTGATGTTTGAAATTCCCATGCATAAAATTTTTTAGGTCCTCATAGGTCCAAGCAAAAATGTCTGAGTATTCTAGGAAGAGTTTCCTTGCCTTGTTCCTTTCTTCTTCAGTACAACACTTCCCAATGTTGATCATCTTGGGATCTCTCTTAGTTCCAATGTTCATTCCTTCATACTCACCAGTTGTAGGACCTATTTCAATTCTTTTATCCTTCATAAAAGTGTCATGCCTATTGAAGAGTTTTTCTAGAGTAACTAGATGGGGGGAATGATATTACCCTACAATTAAATAGTATCTGACTTATCTCTCTTTTGCTTATCTGGGTGATCTCCTTCATGATCATCGTGGACCTCTTTGTGGAAGTTTCCACCACTCTCTACGAAGAAAATTAGATTCTTATCATCTTCAAATACTTGCCAATCTTCTACATTGTCGGGTATAGATGGCCGATATATGACTTCCACTTGGTACTTCTTGTCTTTTAATTCTGGGTGGGGAAGGAGCAATGAAGCTAACACAACTAGGGAGTTCTCTTTGGCATTCAACTCTCTCAACACTAATTCAATAGAGAAATCATCCAGCGCCTCTATCTCATCCCATACTCTATTTCTATAGTTCTTCAACCTGTGGTTCTTAACAAAATATTGATTCTTAACCTGGTGCATGATAAGCTTAGCAACACCATGGGCTCTCAAAATCTTCACACCTTTTTCTTTTGTAGTGATGATTCCTAAAAGGAGGGCCTCATACTCAACAGTATTGTTGGTATTTCCAAATTCTAATTTGTAATCCAAAGGCTCACATATCCCATCTGGTGATATCAAGACCACACCTACACCGGATCCTAATGAAGCACAACTACCATCAAATTCAAGTGTCCAGATTCAAGAAGACTCCTCTTCAGTGGAAAACTCCTATCCCCATTATCCTAGTTTAGTTTCCTCATTGTGATCATCAGTAAACAACATATAGTTGCCAAATTCCAATTCTTGATACAAAATTTGGGCTTTAGGGTCATCTAACTTCATCACTGTAAACTTAGCTTTCTCTTCTGGGACTAGTTTAATTTTTTTATTTCCCATCGAGATTAAAGCTTGAGACCAATCTAAATTTATTTCTCCTCCTAAATCTTTGCAGAAACTCCTACTTAGAAACAGACCGTAGCTAGCAGGTATATCGGTAACTAGAGTTGTTAACAACATCTTCTTCTCAGGATGCGTTGCCAGAGCCACTTGAGCATATTTAATTTGTCCAACTAGAGGTACTTGCTTGGAATCCATAGAATAGTACCTCCCATGAGCTTTAGTGAGGGTAAGTCCCAAAGCTTTAGCTACTTTTGATGGCATCATGTTATCTAAGGCTCCAGAGTCTATTATACAATTGCTCAGTTTGCATCCATTAATATATAAAGACACATAAAATGGATCGGGCTTCTGACCTAGGAAAGTAGCTAACACAGATGATTCACCTTGCTCAATGGGTTCTACAAAAATTGAATCATTTTCTATAGTAGTCATGACATTTTGGTTTAGTTTATGATTCCCTTCAGTACAGTAATCTACTAATTTTTGCAATTCTATAGGGTTGGACTTGAGATAATCTATGGGAGAGATTTGAATTCAAGAATCCTTACAGAATTGGATAATGTGAAAAAGTTCTTCTCCTTACTTGGTTGTAGAATTCTCACACCTTGATTTGCTTCCTTAGGGTTGGAGGTAGATGCTTCATTACCTTTAGGTGGGAGAGAAGGAGTAGGACCTTTATCTTTTTGGCTCCTAGTCAAGACTGTATAGGAAGTCCCATCTATGGTCGCATAACATGTTGGTCCTTGTTCAGAATCAGACTCATACTCTAAATATAAATTTGTAGAGTCACCATGTGAGTATGAATCTGGTTCGACTCCAGAGACTCCAACGTTCCATTTATCAGTCTGATGCATTTTCCAAGCATGGGCTACGTCAAGACAATTTTCTTCGTCATGATCTATAGTTAGGTTAAAGGAGCACATATTCCCTCTTTTAGGGGGGGCTTCAATAGCTAGTATTTGTGGTGGACCAGTCAACTATAATTCTTTACTGTCAACATTCCTCCCATCATTGTTTCTTCTAGGTTGTTCTTGATAATTCTATTGATAAGGGTTATTGAACCTAGGAAGTTTCCTCTTGAAGGCGATGAATTCGTTTGACAATTTCTAGATCATCTCATTAGACGATGTAGTACCACTAGTGCTGGCTCTTGACTGTATCTCTCTCTTCCATTTCCTAGATGAAATCATATGGTCTTCAAGTTCCACGATAGTCCTCTGTGTAGCATCTAAACCAGCAGGGTTCACTCTCCTTAGATCATAATTGATGTCTGGTGGCATAGCACTTATAAAGAATGTTTTCAAATTTCCCACCGTAGGTTTATCAGCTACTGGAATACGATTCATGAGGTTATTGAATTTGGCTATGAAATCTCTCATGCTAATAAAAGACTCTTTCTTGATAGAGGTCAATTGTGTTAGGAGAGCATGTTCATCTTCCGCAGTTTTGAATCTTCTCTCAAAATCAGCTCTCATGGAGGCCTAGTTTGTAATAGAAGAATTTGGCAGGTGGTGAAACCAATTGGTGGCCCCCTCAACCAGTGTCTCAAAAAATAATCTAATGGCAAAATCCTCTTCTCATACTACTAGAATGTTGACAAAAGCAAAGAATGCAGTAATATATTCATCCGGGGACACTTTCCCATCTCCAAACAACTTGGGGAAATCCTTTCTAGACCCTAAGGGAAGAGGGTTATAAGAAACTAATTTTAGGGGTCCGACTGCAGCGGCCCAAGGGAGAGCCATTATTACTTGAGGTAAATAAGGGGCTAGGTTGATAACAGGAGGAGAAACTACTCTGTGTAACGTTAACACTTGACAAGTGGTGGACAAAAGAGTAGACTACTTAGGGGGTGAAGAAGGTCTACTATGGCTTTTCATAGTTTTTCTTCTTTAGCGAGGTACCTCAAGTAGAGAAAAATTAATATCTGCAAGTCTCTCAAAGACTGGATCTGTACTTCCTTCTCTCTTTGTGCTCCTGAGAAATATTTTAGGCTCCATTTTTTTGACTAATTATGTGCCCTAACTTCACGCTCAACTTGGCGATGTGCTCTTTGATTTCTCCTTTGGAAGACTCTTTCAAGTGCTTCTATTCTAGCTTCTTCTTGCTCTAGCACTTGACTAGCATTTCTGTAATGTTTGGTGTTTCTTCTGTTCCTCTAGAAAAAAGTGTTTAGTGAGGAAATAAGGTCCTCTTGATCATCTTGAAAACCAAGATTTGGTTGGAGTATAGGAAATATATTATCATGGGGAAGCACGATCTTTCGTCATGATACACTTCTGGAGTAACGACTATTCATCTCCCCAGCAAAGTCACCAAAAATTTGTTAGTAAACAGATTGTTCTTTCCAACTTAACTCCAAACTACCCAAAATGCTTAAGAACAATCGAATATAACAGTTGGGAAATTGTTATTGAAGAAACTAATTTACCTCTAAATAAAAAGGTACAGCTCCCATATATGAATGATTCTCAGTGAATTTTTCTTTTTCCTAATTTAACAGGGGTATGTTCTTAACCCGAGAACAGAAGAGGCAAACCAAGCTAACCCTAGGCAGGAAATAGCTCTGGTAGGATGAATTCAACTCTAAATCTAGCCAATCCTAAGATTTTATCAATCAGATTAACTCCCAAAATTGGTAAGGCATGAACTTCTATTGAAAATGCATATGCAAGACTAAACTAAAGATGAAACAAGTATGAATCAATCTATATCATGAGAATGTTTCCCAAATTTGAGATAACAATGAGTTCCCCCTTTTTCTAATCGCATCAATTCATAACACAAAGCTTTGGTTCGAACACAAATTGCAAATCCAATTTCAAAGAAACATCTAAATTCAACAGAAAGATGAATGTGGTGCAGATGGAATAGATAAAACAATGGTAGTCAAACATACAAATTTGACTCAGCAAAATGCTATCTTTCACACCAAAATTTAGCTGACCCGTGTATTGATTTTGGAAATAGTACATATAGGGTCCCAGATTGGGCCATTACAAGAAAAGGGGGAAAACCAGAACGGTTCAACTTCCCCAACTGGAAATGATATTTGAAAGATTTATCGGTTACAATAGTATCAAAAATAGTACGAGGGTGAATCTATTAAGTTTCAATTTCCTTCCCCTTGTCTATTTTAGCCCTATAGGCTATAACCGCTGTAATAACTCAAATGAGCTCTTCATGCCTATTGACATGGATGTTAGTGTATTGAATGAGCCACCTAGAATGTTCTTTGGTGAGAATCTTGATAGAATTGGTCTGATCTTTCAGTTCCTTTGTCGCTCTAAAGATACATCCACTCAATTGTTGGAGTTCTAGTATTTTGTCCAGATGAGAGGAAGAATCTTCTGTCAGTTTATGCAAATAACCAGAAAATGAATTCTACATATTAGTTACTCTGATTATTTCCTTGCCTTGACCACTAGTTTGTGATTTTGTATGAAGCCCTGAGAGAAGTTTAAAATCTTTGCTCTGCTCTTCTTTGATCTTGACATCTAACTGTTGCAATCCTGCTTCAGCCTAAATGATCATTTTGATCTTAAATTCTAGGCTCTGAAGCCTTTCAATCAAAGGCTCATCTCCTTTCTATAAAATATTGGCCTTTAGAGCTTCTTTGGTCTTCATCTTTACCACCACATGCAACATAACTATACACTCCTGACATTTCACCCTCTCTGACGTGAGAGTCTGTAGGTTTGCAACAATATTATTTCTCTCTACCTCCAACCTTAAGAGAGTATTACCTAGTTGTTCAACAACTGCTAGGCCCTCAGACTCGAGCCTCTCTATCCACCACTTACCAATCTACCCATAATGTCGATCTTCTTGTAATTTAGCCAAAATGGCCTAGTTCTTCGCAGTAGTGGGGTCAAAGGTGGTTTGGGTGCTGGGAACACTTGCAATTGGAGTAAGGAGCTATCTAATGAAGTTGGTTAGCTCCACCACTTCTGCCTTAAGCTGGACTTTGGTAGTCTTGAGCTCCTCGAGCTCCTCCTCTATCACAACATTGGTAGATTTCCACCAATCCACTTTGGTATCATGATGGGCCAACCCCATGTCAAATGACTGTAGTTGAAAGTCTAAAGTAGTCATATCCTCGAATCTACCTTCTTTAATTGGCTTGGCCACTTCCATGGTGAAGTGTCTAGTCTCAGGATCACGACCCAGGGTAGACATTGTCTTCACCTTCTTTTGTTTTCTCTTGATGGCCTTGGGCTGAATAGCTCATGATAGAGTGTCTTTGTTGGCAGTCCCTTCTTCCACCCTCTTTCTCTTGCATTCTAGAGTATGTTCTATCCATGAATCTGTGCTAGTGACTTTGGTGGAAGAGACAAACTCCTCAATGAATAACTTCCTAATGACTCGGGGTGTAGCCTTTGGTCTCAAAGCAAATGGGTTTACCAAAGTAGGAGAGGAGGACACCAATTTGTCTACTAAAGCAATCTTCTGATTATTCATGGCTTCTCCTTTTGATTCTTTAGTTGAAGGAGTATCTTCACCCACTTCCACTATGATGGGAGACCCTCTCCTAGGAGAATCTTGGGTAGGGGTATCAACCAATATGTCTACTTTGACTGCTTTTACCGACCTCTCTGACTCAAATTTTTTGGTGGGCTCTTTTCTTGTCCCGATATTTGGGAGTGGACCTTCTCAACAAGTCTTCTCCAATAAGATTGTTTTCTTAGGCGGTTCATTACCTCCTCCTGCTGACTGGGTAGATACTTTGGCAATGGCTGGAATTATTGCCGATGAAGTGGTTGCGGTACCAGTAGTGTCTTTTACCAAAGTTCACTGAGTAGGCGGTTTCCTCTCTGATCCCTTCCTTCAACCGCGGTCCATTCAACCTATTGTTTTGTTCTCTTGTAAATACCCCCCATTAGAGTTGGCAAGTTGCTAATGGCTTGGTCCAAAATGGGTTTAGAACTAACAGGGGTGAGCTTTATCTCCTCTAGATATGTATCATCATACATATGGTTACCATCATCTTAACCATTTGATTTTTTAAGAACTACAATGTCAACATTGAACCTTTTGATTTGTTCAATGGTTAACTGGGCGTAGAATCTCTCTCTTCTTTCCAGATCATCCTTGAAATTTGCCCAGTAGTATTCTATATCATGAACATGATGAATTGCATGGCTCATTTGCAATACATCCCTGGCATAGTTCACTGGATCATATTATGGTCTCAAGACATCGTAGGTTTCCAAAGAAAACTTCTTTGAGAATGTCTTGAGAACATTCTTTTCCTCTGACCTGGATGCACAGATGTAAGCCCCGATGGTCATGGGGAAATCGTATCCCTTCTTCTTAGCTTTAGCACAAAGCAAGTTCACCTAGAATTCTTGTCTCATTACCTTGATCAGCATGATCATATCAGTAGTATACCTAGGCAGCTTCAACAGGAAATCATCAAAAATTGCAAGACGAAGATATGAGAAACCTCTGAATTGAATGAAATAGCATCCAAATTGGCTGATGAAAGCCATGGCTTCAGGGGAGAATCTCCTTTCTAGACAACCTTGTAACTCCCTGCACAATCTCATTGTGAATGCATCATTAACCCAAAGGTACTCAACATAACTATTATGTAATTGCAAAGAGGGGAAAAATTCATAACTCTTGACATCATCAGGAAATTCTTCTAATCTGGGAAGTCCTGGCCAAATTTGGAGTGTAGCCAGAATGTATAAGAGAACTGAAGACAAGTAATATTTATTCTAGCATTTAGCTTTATCTAGGGATTTCAAGAGGTTCTCGCTTACCAAAAGTGCCGAATCTATGAAGTGGTGTTGGGAACAAATTACCTGAACACAAAAGAAGTGACGGTCAACAAAATTGAGAGCCTCACTCTCACCTCTAATCCTGTGAAGCAACACCAGTATGTCCATGATCTCAGGCTTTTAATTCGTGTCATATAATGTCTTTGGCAGCTTCCCTTTAGCGTTCTTAGGTTCTTGAAACCACGCTTTCATTATCTCTTTCTTCCAGACTAACTTTTTAGCAATATACTCAGTCACCACTCGACTGTATGTCATCTCCAAATACTTGGTTTGATTTGGAATGTGAAGCAAGTTCTGGACCAATTCCCTATCAATAGACAACAACACCGTATCATTAGGCAAGAGAATTTGCCTGGTATCTGGGTTGTATCAAGCAATGCATTCCCAGATTAATTTTGGGGGTTGGACAGCCACGGGAAAACCAGCAGCCTCAATTAACCCACTCTCTTTCAATTTCTTTGTAATAGGATGTATATGGTCCACTTTCAATATGTTCTAGAAGTTCTACATGTCAAAGAACTTCAGGTATGGATCTGAAATCTTATACCAATTCGGAGGTAATTCTGTTCATCCCATTGAACCCCATAAATCTGGAAGCCATGCTTCTGATGATTTCTGTTTGGAGATTGGAAATATTTCTTAGGGCTACAAAAGCAAGGAATAGCTAAAATGTGAGACTTCAGATTCAAAGAAAATTGGAAAACAAATGGTGGTTATCGTTCGCAACTTTTAACTAATTTTATAACTTTTGAATTCTTACCATTAATGGCTGACTTCCCGCGCCACACGAACAAAAAGACCCAACATTAATGGAAAAGCCCGTTATGAAGTAAATTGACTTTATTTGAATTAATTACCTTGGTTTTATGGGCCATTAAGAAATGTCTTTTCACTTTAAGTAACCACAACAGTAACTTTCTTGAGGTTCCCAAAAATCACTTTTCCGCTTCTCCTTTGGTGGAGAAATACTTTTGGAGTGTTCTCGGTTCAGAAGTCTGCCAAGGGAAAAATTTAGTCTACCAAGATACCAAAATGGCATGTGTTGACTTCATCCATTTTCTTTATATCTCAGATACTTTATGGGACATGTTCTTTTTTGAAACCACTTTGCTTAGATGATTTGGCAGAAAACTCACCCCATGGGTCAAAACCACCTGTAGGAGTAGGGGCGAAGCCATTTTTTGCTTTTCCACCTTTGGCTTATTTCCATAATTTCTCTCCATTGAATCATTCCCTTTAGCTTGAAGAGGTGTAAATCAGACACAACAGCCCTTCTTAAGCCTAAAGGATCCATTCCAACACTGTACTTCTTGCTAAGGCATCGCCTAGTAGTCACCAGTGGAAGATGCGCACTATTGATACTTTTTCGCCAGTGTAGAAGGTCAAGCGTGATTCTCTACCAAGATGCAAAATGAAGAATTATGGCTATGTACTTCCATTGTGTGTAATACCAATTTTATAAATCCTTGAACCATAGCCTTTACCAGATGGGGAACTTAACCTACCTGAAGAATACATGAACTTAGACGCTCATTCCCTCCGGCTACAAAAGAGAAGGCAATTGGGAAAAATCCGGTAAAGACTCCCTAGCCTAAGGGAAATATTTCTAGACTTAGAATCAGGACTAACAAAAAAAATTTCATCCACTACTATATGTTAATCACTCACTTTTTTCTGAAAGGTATGTGGACCAAAAGTTGGGCAACACACTCATTTGCACAAACTCTACAGTCGCGATGTCTCACAAATAATTCATACTAAAAAGGTATTTTCACACCTCTATGAAGCATTTAAACAGTCCACAGCCTTGATCTGATTCCATCAGTCATTAATGCTTGGTTCCAAGTATCCTAACTGGGTGCAAACAGGAAGAAATGAGGGCAAAAGTTGTGGATATTAGTTTTACACCCGTCGACTACACTGGTTTGGGGCTTCCAAGCATTTCACCAAATTACTTATGTGCACCGACTATAATGATTGCCATTATTTTTTTGTCATGGGATCATTGTTGTTTCCAAACCTTTTACCTCCACTTATAAAATATCATTATTTAAATCAAAATTGAATTAGAATAATAATGTTATATTGAATGCTTGCAAAATTCCTTAATAAACCCATGGTGAATGACAAGTCCCTGATGGGCCTGATCTTAAAATTTTCTAATCTAAAACACATTTTCATCACAAATGATCTTAATTTAACCCTGAATGCTCCTCAAGGAAGAAAATTGAAGTGGATTTTCATTAGCACTATCCTCTGAAAACCTCTGCCAAAATGACCAAAAAATGATAAATAGCCTCTGGAAATGGTCTAGAAAATTGGCTAAATGACCACTAGAATCCCTACAATCTGAAACACATACTCACTTTCATCATTTTTGTATAGAAGCCAAATATAATTTTGTGACACTCTCAAGGTTCTGAGGCATTGAGATTCAAAGTAGAGTGTTTCATTACTTTTACAAACAAGTGTACTAGAATCACATTGAAACCCATTTAATCACCGTCTTGCAAAAATATCCAACACTCATCGATAAGCTGTCACTTGGGATGGGCATTCATTCAAGTACAAAGAGTATGCATGCAAGAGAGTTTTTCTTGATTTAAATCCATGTGTGAGATATATTTAATCTGTTAGGAATAATAGTCCACAAGACAAGTGAGAGGGGGGTGAATCAGTTGTAATATAGATTATTAAAATTTAAACTTTATAGGCCAAAAGTGCAATGAAAATGATAACACATTAAAAGCCAACACCATAACACAATACTTGTTGTCAAGGAAACCTTGTTAAAGGTAAAACCCTGGTGGGAATTAACACCCACAAATAGTGTACTGAGAGTATAGTATCCCTATTAAAAGATTTAGCCCTGTTAGGAGCTTATTACTACATTACAATACACAGTTCCTATTAGGAGATGGACCCTATTAGGAGTCAAGAAAATAAGTAGGCTCACTGCCCAGGCATACTTCCCAAAGAAGGTTAAAACCACCCTCAAGGATTCACAATCTGAACAAGTGTATATAGAAAATATATAATCCAGTGAACTGTCTAATAACAACTATCTTTTCTTGGTCAGTTCTGATGAAGTATAACAATCAACTCTGCTCTACATCTAGTAGTCAACAAGCCTTACATCTTGCACAATTCTCTGCCTTTTCAATCTCTACCACATCTTTTCAAGAGAAAATATCTCACATAAACACCCTCTTAAAATAATTGTCTAGGTCGACCAATTAAGCTTTCCCAATATATAAACAATTGATTAGGTCATCCAATTAAGGCTTTCCAATATAAAAATAAATATATAACCCCTTGCTAAGATACACATGGTACCTATAACAAGTAAAAATCAAATACAATCCATCACATATACTTCTAGATCCGCAATCCATGCTCACAATTCATTTTACATGATACATCTCTGAAGTCAGCCACAAGATAGGTCTCCTCCAGAATATATGCCATAGTCGACATCACCAGTAATCACAAAATAATCAAACTTAACCTATTATTCCAACATATATCAGCTGTCTACCATAAGCTCGCTTCAACTGAAATATCTTCGCCAAAAAGATATACCCGAAACACAAAAACCTGCTCTGTCCAACATCATAGTTACAATCCAGAAACTAGTCTTCACCAAATCAATTGTAACATCTGCAATATGCAACATAAATCCAAGCGACCTTAGAAATAAGGTCAACACATATCCTTCTTCATATATCCAATTTTGATCTTTCTAAATCATCTGTATAGTGTCCGTACACTTCTGCTAGTTAAGTAACCAGTCTGTCTTCTCTACAGAAACATATGCTGACATCGGTGAGAAAACATGAATATCAACAGTATGATCAGTACCAAAAAATGATATCATACAACAATATCCCCCTTTGGAATTGATGGAAACATATGAGAAAATCCATCAACTCAAAAATACTCTCTCCTCTCAATACAATCTTCTCAATATCCTCAACGCAAATCTCCCCAAAACAGTAGGGATTTTCACATAGATTCCTTCCCCATTTGGCAACAATGGAAAAAGGTGCCATAACTCAACTGTAGTTTTTTGCAAGGTGTAGATTTCTCAAATCTTCATGTCCAATTTGATCAAGTCCAAAATCACCCAAACATGCTTTAGTGTTCCTGCGATTACTCCCCCTGAGGAGTAGATCCATACATCAAGTCTAGAGAATGATATAGCTCTGAAAGCCACTGGACTGATGCATATCTGCATCAATTAATTACCACTGGGAGGGGCCATCACCCCAAGCATGCTTCTGACATATTCAAAATCATCTTTTGGCAAAGGTTTAGTAAATATATCTATTATCTATTCCTTTGTGCTAATGTATTCGAGTTTAATTTCTTTTTCTTCTACCTTCTCCCTCAAGAAATGATACTTAATGGAAATATGATTAGTCTTTGAATGCATTATAGAATTCTTCGACATGTTTACTATTATAGTGTTATCACAGTGGATAACCACTGGTTCTTCAAAAATTATTCCAATGTCTTTAAGAATTTGTTTCATCCAAACAACTTGTGTGTAATTTATTACAGCTGCAACATATTCTGACTCAGCAATAGATTGAGAAATATAGTTCTGCTTGCTCAACCAAGAAACCAGCCTTTTCCCAAGGGAAAATGCACCACCACTTGTACTCTTTCTATCATCCACATTACCTTCCCAATCAACATCAGTATAAGCCTACAGGGTAAAATCATCTAATTTTTCATACCACAATCCATATTCTATTGTCCCTTTCAAATATCTGAAAATTCTTTTCATAGTAGAAAAATTTGTTTCTTTAGGATCTGCCAGATATCTAGCCAAAATTCCAACTACATTAGTAATATCTAGTCTAGTGTTAATTAGATAATGTAGACCACCAATCATAGATCTATACTTTGTCTAAACAACACTTTGAGTCTCATCATTACTAGTTTGTTTGTGTCCAGTCACCATAGGTGTTCCAACAGGTTTACAATCTTCCAATCCAAATTTCTTCAACATTTCCTTAAGATACTTGTTCTGAGATATAAAAATGCCATTCTTACTTTGATTAATTTGCAAACCAAGAAAAAATTTCATTTCACCAATCATTGACATCTCAAATTCATTTTCAATTTCTTTAGAGAACTTCTTACTCATCTTGTCATTGCCTCCAAAAATGATATCATCAACAAAAACTTTTATAATTAAGATTCCATATTCATCAGTTCTTAAATATAAATTACTGTCTACATTACCTTTCCTAAAACCAAGATGAAGTAAGTACTTTTCCAACCTTGTATACCATGCCCTCAGTGCTTCTTTTAGTCCATACAGTGCTTTCTTTAGCTTACAAATCATGTTTTCATCATCTGTCAAAGGAAAGAAATCAAGTTGCTCAATGTAAACTTCTTCTTCCAGATCACCATTCAAGAATGCTGACTACACATCCATCTGATAAAATTTAAAGTCTTTATGTGCAACATAGGCAAGAAATAATCTCACAGCTTCCAATCTAGCAACAAGAGCAAATTTTTCTTCATAGACTATGCCTTCTTGTTGTGAATAGCCATTACATACTAGTCTAGCCTTGTTTCTTACCATTGTTCATTCCTCATCCATCTTGTTTCTGATAACCCATTTAGTACCAATCACATTTTTTTTCTTAGGTCTTGGAACAAATTCCCAAGTATTGTTTTTCTTTATCTGTTCAAGTTCTTCTTCCATAGCTTTAGTCCAAGATTCATCTCTACATGCTTCATCAGTAGTTTTCAGTTCAACTTGAGAAATCAAACAAATTTCTTCTCTAGCTTTAGATCTGGTCATCATGCCCTTACTTACATCACCAATTATTTGATCTTCAAGATGGTTCTTCTTTACATACCTCGGTGTCTTAGGAGTCTCAGTCACCTTAATCAGTTCATCTTCAATCTTATTTTCAACCATCAGAGGTTCTTTAGGTTCAACAGTAACCTCTTTCATTTATGTAATTTGACCATAGTCATATATTCTTTCCTGAATCAGAAAATTTTCATCTATCCTCACATTGGCGCTTTCAGTCAACTTCCTCAATCTCAGATTGTAACATTTATATGCTTTACTCTTAGTAGAATAACCAAGAAAAATTCCTTCATCACTTCTAGCATGAAACTTGCCTATCTCATTGTCTCCCTTGATATAACATTTACTACCAAATATTTTGAAATATTTTACAGTTGGGGTATGATCAAACCATAATTCTTTTCAAAGTGTACACAACAGTACCAACAACTTCTCTCCAATGAACATGTGATACATTACCTTCCATTAGCATAGTCCTTGCAACATATAATATAGATCCATTTCTTCGCTCTGCAAACCCATTCTGTTGTAGTGCCCTAGGTGCATATGTCTATCTGAATATTTCATTCTCTTCACAGTATGAATTAAATAACTTTGATGTAAACTCACCACCTCTGTCTGATCTCAAACACTTTATCTTTAGGCCAGATTCATTCTCAACTTTTTCTTTAAATAACTTGAACTTGTGAAATGCTTTAGATTTCTCTCTCAAATATGTAATCCACATCATCTTAGAAAAATAATCAACAAAAAGTATAAAGTACCTTTCACCATAGTATGATCTAGTTCTTGTAGGACCACACAGATCTTCATGTGCCAGATCCAACTTCCCTTTTGCTGAATACGCTTTTCTTTTAAAAGTGCTTCTAGTTTTATTCCCCATAACACACTCTCTACACATAGTGCTAGATGGCTTCACAATCTTAGGTAGATCACTTACTTCTATTGTCATACTCGCCTTCACAATGTTATCAAAGTTAACACAACAAAATCTTTTGTGCCATAGCTAACTATCATCAACCTTCGCAATAAAACAAGAAGCTTCAGATGTATTCAATTCAAATAAATTACCTCTAGATTTAGTACCAGATGCGATCAAGTCTCTTGATTTAGTTCTGATAGATTATTTCCCATTAATGAATTTCAATTGATAACCTTTGTCCACTAATTGTCCAACACTCAAAAGATTATTCTTAAGTCCATCAACAAGTATTACATTGTCAGTATTAGTCTTCCCATCTAGAGAAATAGATCCTATTACAATGATAAGCTTAGGAGTATTGTCACCAAATCTGACAACACCACCATCATGTCTTTTCAAACTCACAAACTTATTTTATCTCCACTCATATGATGTGAACAATCACTATCTATAACCCATTCAGATTTCTTTTCAACACATGATACTAAGATTTTTTCCTCATGCATAGGTTCATCATCTTTAATGGAAATAAATCCAATTTCATCATAGTCATCATCATCATTAGATACACCTTCACTAGCATAATAGCATTCCTTGTCTTTTGAATACTTAGAATTGAAAAACTTAGGTTTGTGCTTCAGAACTCTTGTAGGATATCTAGATACAAAATGACCAATCTTGTTGCATGAAAAACATTTCAAAGGTAAGTTGGCTTCAAATTTTCCCTTACCTCTCTTTTCTCTTCTAGCAATAAGTTCCACTACTTCATCTATATTTCTTTCTTCTTCCTATATCTATTCCCATTCATCAGCATACTCTCCAAGCTCTTCTCTTAGGTCACTACTACCGGTGCTCGCATTTCTAGATAAGGTCTTTTTGTTCTTATACACGGTTGCCTTGAATGTTGACTCAACCTTAGGTAAAGAATCTCCCAATTCTGCAGCCTCAAAATTAGTTACCTTTCTGATCAACAGCTCTCTAGTAAAGTTTGGTGTCAAAAGTATAATCTCCTCTATAGCCTGTACTTTGGTTTTGTAGATGGGTGTCAAAGATCTGAGTATCTTCGTAATCGCTTCTTCCTCACTGTAAGTGCCTCTAGAGTTTCTGATTCTAGTAACCACTTCTATAATTCTCTATGCATATGCCCTAATGTTCTCATCTTCTCTCATCTTCATTGATTCCATTTTTTTATTCCAGTTCCATAGATTTGCCTATTTAGTAAACTTATCTCCAATATATAATGGTTCTAATCTTGCCCATATCTCATGTGCAGAGTCCAGGTCTTTTACTTCTATGAATTCACCTTCAGATAGTGCACTAATGAAGGATTCCCTTGCAACCATATTACATGAAAATAGCTTCTTTTCATCCTCAGTAGCCTTCTCCAATTCATCCTCAATCACTATCTTTTCACTCTTCTTTGTGATAATCCAGTAGTCAATTCCCAAACATAGTAAGTGTGTTCTCATCTTGTTCTTCCAGCTATCAAAGTTTTCAGGATCAATTTTCAAACTATCCTTCCTGTAGTAAGTCATCTTCAGGATCACCTCAAGATGCTAAGATTTCTCTCTAAGGACCAGTAGCTTTGATACCAATTTTTAGGAATAATAGTCCACAAGACAATTGAGATGGGGGGGGAATCAGTTGTAATATAGATTATTAAAATTTAAACTTAATAAGACAAAACTATAATGAAAATGATAACATAGTAAATGCCAACACCATAACACAATACTTGTTGTCGAGGAAACCCTATTAAAGGTAAAACCCCAGTGGGAATTAACACCCACAAATAATGTACTAAGAGCATAGTATCCCTATTTAAAGATTTATCCTTGTTAGGAGCTTATTACAACATTACATTACATAGTCCCTATTAGGAAACAAACCCTGTTAGGCATCAAGAAAAGTAGGCTCACTGACCAAGCATACTACCCAAAGAAGGTTAAAACCACCCTCAAGGATTCACAATCCGAACAAGTGTATATATAAAATATACAATCTAGTGAACTATCTAATAGAAATTGTCTTTGCTTGGTCAGTTCCAATGAAGTATAACAATCAACTCTGCTCTACATCCAGCAGTCAACAATCCTTGCAACTTCCACAATTCTCTGCCTTTTCAACCTCTACCACATATTTTCAAGAGAAAAGATCTCACATATATACCCTCTTACAATAATTCTCTAGGTCGGCCAATTAAGCTTTCCCAATATACAAACAATTGATTAGGTCAGTCAATTAAGGCTTTCCAATATACAAATAAATATATAACCCCTTGCTAAGATACACACGGTACCTATAACAAGTAAACATCAAATACAATCCATCATATATACTTCTAGATCCATAATCCACACTCACAATTCATTTTACACGGCACATGTCTGAAGTCAGCCACCAGATAGGTCTCCTCTAGAATAAACGCCATAGTAGATGTCACTAGTAATCACACAACAATCAAACTCAACCCATTATTCCAACATATGTCAAGTGTCCACCACTAAGTTCACTTCAACTAAAATATCTTCGCCAGAAGGATATACCCGAAACACAGAGACCTGCTCTGTCCAACATCACAGTTATAGTCTAGAAACTAGTCTTAACCAAATCAGCTGTAACATCCACAATATGAAACATAAAGCCAAGCAAACTTAGAAGTAAGGTCAACACACATCCTTCTTCATATATCCAACTTTGATCATTTTGAACAATCTATACATTGTCCATACACTTCTACCAGTTAAGTAACCAATTTGTCTTCTCCATAGAAACATATGTTGACATCAGTGACAAAACATGAATATCAATAGTATGATCAGTACCAAAAACTGATATCATCCAACATAATCAAATTTACCAATTCTAGAAAACTGTGCAGATGCAGATGTGAAAACAACATAAATTTCATTTGGATTAGGCTTTGCAAAAATAGAAACCCATGCCTTGAGTTCCAACCATTGATCCTAGTAGTGCACTTACATGAAAAGTGTATAGACCCACAATTGGTATCCCAAAACAACTTTCAGATATGAAGTTACAACCTTCCTAAAGTGACTGCTCTATAAAGTTAATTCTGTCAACACTGGGAATATGCACAAATCAACTTTAGATTTGATTTCACACACCCACCAAATGCACACCTAATGAGCTGAAACCTTGGATATAGATTCACCTTCACACAAGGAATATGAAACTTCAATCAACTCACTTTGATGATCAACTGGTCGACTGACACTAATCTGCAAAGTTAGCATTTCAAAACTTTATAGACTCAAGCATAATGAAAATTACAAAAATTGGATTTGTAAAGGGCTGAGCAAAGTGATCAGATAGATTGATCATGATCTGAAACTCTTCATGGAGGTACATTTCCATGTTTTCAATATGGGGTAACATTCAATTCCTTATTTCCTTGAACTAGGTGCAACTTGTAAGACCTCAAAGTATGCTACTTAATAATTCTGCATTTCACGCTCAAAAATCAGAATAAAGTGCAACCAAATGGCTCTGACAAACTTGACATATGAACTCACAGGGATCTGAAAAATGGACATTGAGATTCAATTTCATGCCTACAACATATTGCACCACTTCTTATATCATTTCTACCAATCCAGCCTAAGATGCAAACCTCCAAAGTGGGTCACTTGATAAAATTGGAAACATGTGAAGTATAGAATTGGGTGAAGACCTCCAAATGGTTATTTCCAAAACACATCGAATCTTACTTCTAAGAGTTAGAACCCTCTATAATCACTCTATGATAGGTAATGAACACACTCTCCAATTGGTTTCTCATAAAAAAAATCAGGTCTCTTTTTACATGCATTCAAAGTAAGCCTCTTCAAAAAGATTCTTAGGGGTATTCACCTTGCCTTAGATAAATTTTTTCATGGTCACTTCGAATTTCTCCAAAATTTGATAGTACCAATAGTGTCTCTATCTGGGGATGTGTGCCCCATGTGGGCATGCAGAGAACTTAGAATCTCTTGGTAGAGAAGACCATTCAAAAGAAAATCACATTTTTCTTCTCTCTAAACTTCAAAACCAGGCTCCTTATTGAAAACCACAAACCACACACAACTGAAAGCAAAGAAACTATACAACATGCACATTATTTAAAAATGGACCATAGTCAAAAAACTAAAATCATCACTTACCTCTATCAAATGTCTAATTCTCATCATTCAGTAATATGATCATTCTGTAGAACTTGTTCCGAAGTAATTTACCATTCTGAAACAAATTTGCATTTTTCATGCCACTATCATACTCTTCACTTTCATTACACCTATCATCTTGTGGCATAACAAAATCATGTATTTTTTGAGAAGATACATAATCTGAAACATACTCTTCATGCTCATAGCATGGTGAATTTTCACATGCAACATGATATCCATTGTTATCTATCTCCTCAACATGCTCAACTAAATCCTCAACCATCTGCATTGGAAATTTAAAACATTCAAGCTCAACCTTATAACTAGAATCATGATGAATTACCTCAGCATATGCTTGGATATCAAAGGAAAATTTTTCACACTCAAAGCTGTGTGTATTATACAAACATTCTGTTGAATCATTATGAACTGTAATCTTTGATTTTAAATCTGGTACATCCTGAGAAACCTCAGCCATTTCCAAGCTAAAAGAATCTTCAAAATCAACACTAGAGGAAGATTGATCATCAGAGAAAGGCATTGAATCAAAAATTTCATCTTGGTCCCCCTAGTTATTCATTTCACAATCTGATATAACATTCAAATCAACTGAATTTTCAACTATGTCCTCATATAAAGGATTAGAAACCAAATGGCAATCCTTCTCAAAATTTGAGTGGAAAAGTATTTGTTGATCCATATCTACTTCATCATCAAAGATTGGGTTAAAAACTTCATTATATCAAAAATAAAATTCAATATCATAGGTATCCTTATCAATGAGAGAAAAATCTAAATCAACATCATCAATATTTGAACAACAATCAATACTATGAGCTTGAGAAAATGAACAACTATAGTCATGATTTTAAAAAAGAAAACCCTCATTGTTTTCAACAAAACTTGCAAGGCTATTCTGATCACTTTGGGACTCAATATTTTAAGACTTATACATTTTATTAAGAATACCTTTCTGATGAGAATGCTGAGAGGGAAAACTACTAACTGTGTGAAGGAGTTCTTGTGCTAAAACATCATATACATAATCATTTTCAAAATTGGCTTAATGCATACACACATCAATTGGTTCTTCATAGACAACATTTCAAATATATAGAGTTGGTGTAAATACAAGTTGAGGCATGCCTATTTCATTGGAGTATATTGCACAACATCTTGGCTCAACATTAACTACATGAGAAATATAGACAACATTGTAAGAAGGTATACAAAAAAATTCTAATTGGAACAACATGCTAATAATTATCTAAATTTTCATTTACAATACTTACATGATTTTGTTCACTTGCATGACTTTTATTAAAAGGTTGTCTCTAATTTTCTAATGCTGAAACATTCTCATTGCTTGCGCACTCCATTATTTCCATCTCAAATTTGGACTGAATGCGTGAAGTAGATTCAGTAAGAACTTCATACTGCTAATAAAAATTTGTATGCTCAATCTAGTTTATATTTGTCAAATGTGCATTAGTTGGGGCAGAAAACTCACCAAAATTTTGAGGATCCCTTGAAACCTCTAAACCTTTACATTCAACCCTATATGCATCCTTATGAGAAAGCATATTTTCAGACTCATGACATTTCATGAAGCCAAACTTAATCATTCCTTCGATGTCCATTACTATTTGGCATTCCTGATATAAATTCTGAGGCACTTTATCTCTCAGTCATTAACTCATCTTCTTATCAAATTCTTCCAAGTATACAATCAAAGACATCGCATCTTGGGGTCTACGTTTCTCAGGAATTTTCTTCAGGGTTCTTGTAAATCTAAAATTAAATTAGATATTATCTACTCATCTCTAACATGAATATCAAATAAATTAGTGATCAAGTCATATTCACTAACCCATTCTCTAAATTTTTCATTGAATGTTGATTCAAATTCTTTCCATGAGCTAATTGACTGTGCAAACAAAAATGAGAACCATTCTCTCACATCACCCATTGAACATTGTGCCAAAAATCTCATAATAATATCTTCTCAATCAACCTCATGGTTCTTAATCAATTCAATGAATCTATTCAAATGCTTCTCAGTCGATTCTTCTTTCATACCACTAAATCTAGGCAATTTCTCTCTAATCTCTATTGAAATAGAATTTGGGTAACTAGGGATATCACTGAAATTTATAGCCATGTATCTCTCAATTTGAAATATCTCTTCAAATTATAGTTTTGAGGCTGACTGGAAATCATGGTTGCACTTGGAGTCATGTAGGGGAGCACATGTGACTCATAAATCATGATATTCATGCCATTAAAAATAGTATCTTAACAACAATAGATCCTTTAATTACCATTTTCATGCCCTCTTACAATAAAGACTAAAATCTCTCCCAAATGAGCATGAATTTAAAATACAAACATACTTCTCAAAAGTATAAAGAATATATTTAATAACCGAGAAGCATTTCAACTTATCACCACTATTTCCTTTGCTTAGTGCTACTTCAGTTAATAAGGAACTTTTCTTTCTCATAGAAACATGAGGATTACCTGGGAAGAAATTGTAGCTGCTACTCTTATTTATCTTTGACTGGAAACATGGCAGATCTTGAGCCTTTTTTATAGCTCCATTAGGTTCTTTTCACATGGAGTCACCACCTCCTTGCAAAGGAAAAATTTCAAACAGAAAAAGCCACTTAACACATATATTCATTTTTGGGTTTTCTCCAACCAACAAAGCCGCACAATCCTTTTTATACTTGCTGCAATGAAATAATTTCCTAGATATCCTTACATAGATCTAAAATAAATTCCAAACTCTAATTATCGACTCTTTCTCTCAACAAGATTCTGGGGTTAACACAACAACGCAAGGAAACAACTCTCCTACACTCACTGATCATTTTACTTAGCAATTACCTAGCAGATTTGCCTTTTATGTTGGAGATTTTTCTTGCAACCCTCAATCCTAAAAGAGAAAGTGGGAATTAGACCTAGGGATCTTCATCTAATTCATGAAGTATGCATCATCAATACAATAAGGACAAGAAAATTTAAAGTTAACAAGGTCCTACGACCTTCTTCACTTCAAGTTCCACACACTAAGGAGGGTTTTCCTAATAACATGAATCTTCACATATAATAAACCTCTTGCTACACAATACTATGCAGACACAAAACTATGGATAGCTCTCGGACCTTTAGGAAATGGGCATTTAAAACTCTATGAATCTTATGCATGCTCCCACCTACATTAAGTGTGTTGATAACTTGATAACTTATCTTCACATAAATAAAAATGAATTTAAAGGGATTTGTAATGATTTGATATGTTTCTGAAAGTACTTCTACACTCATATAGATTAGTACCTTGCATTGGGTTTACCAAGTTAAATATACATCCATGATAAAATCCATATGAACAAAATCTCAACCAGCCAACTTTCAATATGTTAATGCCTTGCACCAACAAACATACTTATATCATCGCAAAGTTATACTTATGAATCCAATTCTTGTATTCAAGCTCACAAATAGTTTCTCTTAGAATTTAAATCTTCCCTTAGAAGAGACCCATGAACATGTATTACAAAACGCACAAAAAATTGTGCAGACAAATTCCAATATCCTTAATATTCAAATTTCTATAAGTTTGAATACAGTCACTTGAGACCATTGTTTTTCAGACAAATAAACTTAGCCCTTTCCTGGAAACAGATCAATGCTGAAACAACACAATTACACAGAGATTTGCAGAGATGAATTGAAGATCCTGAATATATTCAATTCAAATAGTCTAAATACACAGAAATAGAGACAACTCTATGATAACAGTAGTTAACCTGCACTAATTGGTCTACCATTGTTCATAACATAAAAATTATTACAAGAACATACTACAACTGCAACCTACCACTAAGAGAAAACTAACTGTACAGACTTGAAAAGAAAACTTTCAGAATTGGAACCTAAAAATTGGAACCCCCATACAATGAAAGAAGAAAAGATATACAGAGAAGAAAAGAAGATTCCAGCTTATGCTTGATGTTGCCACTTTCCTCTTTTCATTCAAAATCTGATTGGTTAAATATTCTTTTTCCTCCACATGTTAAAAACCATTTGATTCTTCCTTGTGACTTGTCCTCCTTAATCCAAAATTTGTTTTGCATAGTCATTTTTCTTATCCAACTAAAAAATTTGATTTGATGAATCATTTCTTTAAAATCTACAACTACAAAATACTTCAATCTCATCCCCTGAGAAATGTTTACTTTTCTATTATGCATAATAATCCTTCCTTTTTTCATAGAAATGACCAGATTACGCCATGTGTCACTTCCTGACTAGCTCTGGTTAACCACCACGACTATGTGACAAACCACTAGGAGTTATATCGTGCACTTGTGACACTATCTGTCACCACCTCTTAACCGTCATGACTATGGGACTAACAACCAGTCACACACTCACCGATTAAGTCCTTGATCGCCTTCCTGCTTCACGACTGCGCGACTAACCACTCTCGCCCACTTGTCAATTAATTCCTTACACGTCTGTCTACCTCGCAACTGTGCGACTAATCATCCTCCTACTTTACGACCATGTGACTATCACGTATCAGCATCTCACACACTTGTGGTCACTTCCTCCAATCTCTCTTATCTACCGTGATTGTACAACATCTTTCCACCTATCCTACTTGTCACCTATGCAAGCCCCACCAAAATTTGTTTTCTCTTGAAGTTTCCAACTGGATGACACACATTTTGAGGCACCTGCTGCACACATGGATGGTCTCCAAGAATCCTCTGGTCTCTTTCTTCAAACTATAGTGTATTGTTAGTGTATTTAAACACTGAAAATTACCATTTCCCAGTGCATGTGGGATTATGTTATTTGAAGTTTTTTAGAGTTTCTAACTATGCACTTGCAAAATTTGGTTCCTTTACCTCCTCTAACCAAGCATATCCTTCCAACGCCTAAGCACGCATGAATGAGCCCCCTATCTATTACTTCACATAGAAATACAAGTGTTTGGAAATGTAAACACTCAAATAACATATCACACAACGCATGTGGGATAAACTCCCCAGGAATCTGCCTTTAAACTTGATGCGTGCCTTATGTATGATTTCACATCATGCATACATGTCTTTGAAATAAATTAACATGCTTTGTCTAAAACCGTGTGCAACCTTCCAACTATTGTTGTATTTTATCCATGCCATGCGCATTTGCTTTAAAAATTTTAAAAATCTTCCACTTTACCTGCAATGGTATCCTTCTTGCTTGCACAGACTTCTTACCTCTTTCCCAGTGCAACATTTCTGCCAATTTGTTTACTTGGGTGTTTCTAAAGTTTTTCTTTATTATGACTTCATGCCAGCTTGAATCTCCTATGCTGCCTTCGTGTTTTGATTCAGTGAAGACTTCACTTAAGAAACATACACTTGCCAATTACATTAGTATGAAAGTTTTAAACTCCCTTTACATTTGGTGCAACATCTTCTCTCCTAGGATTGTGCAGATTTGACTTTTGTCTCCTACGTTTTTTGCATATGTTTATAAGTTCTTTAATCTCATTCATGTGCAAACTTTATTTTTTAACTTTTGCGCAATCCATTCCAAACAAAATGCAGACCAATTCCAAACATTTCGTAGGCCTCCTCCAATGAAAACATTGTGCAACATACTTGTTGGAAAGGTTGTAGATTTGATTTTACCATTTGAAGATTGTATTTGGTTGAAAAAATCCTCTAATTCATACTCCTACACATGCTTCCACCTCCATATATTTAGCACAGACTTCTAATACACTACACTTTCCTCCATTTCTATGCATTGTGCATGCCAATTGCATTTTCTTAAGGTCTTCCAACTCCTCTGGGTGCATCATGCTGTTGTGAACATAGCACCATGAGACCTCATTTTGCTGGCATTCAACTACAACTCTTGTTTGTATCCTACACCTCCACATTTTGCACCCATTTGCACAAACTCTGCAGTCATGATGTCTCACAAAGAATTCATACTACAAAGGCATTTTTACACCTATGTGAAGCATTTAAATAGTCCATGACCTTGACCTAATTCCATCAATCATTCACGCTCAGTTCTGACAATCCTAAGTGGGTGCAAGAAGGAAGAAATGAGGGCAAAACTTGTGGATATCAATTTTACACCCCCCGACTACACTGGTTTGGGGTTTCCAGGCATTTCACCAAATCACTTATGTACACTGACTATAATCATTGCCATTATTTGTTTGTCATAGACTCGCTGTTGTTTCCAAACCTTTCACCTCCACTTATAAAATATCATTATTTAAATCAAAATTGAATTAGAATAATAATATTATATCAAACGCTTGCAAAATTCCTTTATAAACCCATGGTGAATGACAATTCCCAGATGGGCCTGATCTTAAAATTTTCTAATTTGAAATACATCTTCATCACAAATGATCTGAATGTAACCCTAAATTCTCCTCAAGTGAGAAAATTGAAGTGGCTTTTCATTAGCACTATCCTCTGAAATTTTTTTGCCAAAATGACCGAAAAATGATAAATGGCCTCTGGAAATAGCCTAGAAAACTGCCTAATGACCAATAGAATTCCTACAATCTGAAAGACATACTCACTTTCATCATTTTTGTATAGATGTCAAATATAATTGCGTGACACTCTCAAGGTTGTGAGTGTAACACCCCAAAATTGGCATCTGGCAACCCTAACCAATTTTGTTGCATTTGTCATTCTTCTAAATCATCAAAGTCCTATTGTACTAGGTAATTCTGAGTTTTCACAGACTCTACTTGACCTGAGTGTCAAATGCAGAAAATCTTAAATCTGTATTAATCATACATCATATTTAATTCCTAAATATCTATTTGGCTAAACAAACCCTATGATCGAATTAATTTAATTAATAAATTACTAGCACTTTAATTAAATTAAATTCACCCTCTTTAGCTGAGACACATGAAAAGGAATTAAATAATATTTAATTATTAAATAAATATCCTCATTTCAGTAAATGAATTTAATTATTCAGATAATTGAGAAAAAGCAATTATGAGGTCATATTTATTTAATTAATTGGATATTCTCTCAAAAATATTTCTTCTATTCAGGAATAGAAACTTTGAATTTATTGTGCTTTAAAGAGAAATAAAACAATTAAATTCAAATAAAACAATATTAAATCAAAGAGATAAAACAGTTAAAACAGGAAGAAAATAATTTATTGAATTCTTTTCAATAAAGCTTTCTGTTTTTAACTGGCTTTTCCAGTTGTTTTATTTCAAAACAGGAAAGTTTCTATTCTGATCCTCTCAGAGTCTATAAAAGAACTCTCTTTCTTCATTCAAACCCCCTGATTATCCCCTGAAAACTTTACTCAAAAATTACATTGTTAGAATACTGAATTGTTGTCTCATTTTCTTGCTAATATCATATAGATTAATTTCATATTGCAAATAGCATAGCTTTCAATTTCTAGAATAATGGCATTTAGTGATCATACTTAGATCATCTTGCATATTTCAATTTCTAGTATAATCTTGCATTGCATTGCATTCATGATGATAAATCCTTCATTCTTAGATTGGTCCATGGTTGTGAGACTCTCGTCTTGAGAGCAAATTTCAAAAACCCCATCTAGATAGAAGGCAACAGGTCGAATCACATAGACAGGCAGGATGAATAACTCATATTCAGTCTTGTTTGTTCTTGGTGAAGAAGGACTATGTTGAAGTGTGTGGTTGATTGAGAAGGCCAAAATTAACACATACATTTCTGGCACCCACCAAGGGGCAGGTATATTTTCTATCTGGCCTCATTTCATTTCACAATTTTCACTTTTATGCATTCTGTCCGTACTTCCGTACAGTCTCTGTTTTAATTTCGCGCGAACTTTCTCAGCGTGTCGCACGAACTTTCTAGTTCTTCGCGTGGCTTAGAAATTTTTTTTGCGTGAACTGGAATTCTGTATCGTGCAAAATTTCAGTCCAGAGTTTCTTTTTTATATTTTATTGCCTCGGTTTTCTAACCATCTGCTATTTTCTGACATCTGTGATTTCCTAATTTTATCTTTTGAAACAACATAACAGTGGTTTGCAGGATGCTGAGACAAAGAAAAGCCATTACAAACTTCTGACATGTTTATTGCAGGACGCTGATATGAAGAAAGGCATTTCAAACTACTAATGAGTTTCATTGCAGGACGTTTGTTGAAGACCTTGCTTTTTTTCACAATTTTCTTATCTATTTTCAGTAGTTAAAACACACCTCGGTTGGTGCTTAAAATGAATCATTGCTTTGCGTGATTGAAGTGTCTTTTAGATTGTTAATCCCTAGAACTACATGAACGTATCCTCTCCCCTTGCCTTTATGGATCTTGGGTGTAAGAGAAATTCATGTGATTCTTCTAGAGTGGCTACCTCCCAAGAGCTTTAGCAGAGCCAGTAAGAGTGGATGCCCAACCGGTAACAGGCTAAAGCCAAGCCCTTCCAAACCGGGATACAAAAAATGCTATTGTGATTAATGTCACAATAGATAGGTGTGAATTCATTATGGAAGCCAAAATCTCCTCCAGTACCCTAGTGGTGCGTTAAAGTCTTGACATTGTTAAGGTGAAAGCCTTGCTTTGAACAGATTGGGAGAGCCCCCTTTATTGGGAAAATGACTTGATCACAACCACCTGAACGGATGACCTTACTACAAACTGCTGTTTTAGTTTTCCAAAAACCCTCTATCTATTGGCGTGGAAGGTCAGAGACCAACTAAGATGCCCCACATTTTTATAGCTTTTAGTAGAGATAACAGCGCTTTGGGAAGCAATTCCTTTGGGGTCCGAAGCTTGGTATGCCTGAGAAGTGAGTGCATATGTAAGGAGGAGCCCGTGCTTCCAAGCTTCTAAGTTATCTACTAAGAGTAAGCATAGCTAAACTTTGGTTCAAGTGGGGATTCAACAGATATTGTCCTGCCTATCCTAGGATTGTAATGTGCTTGTTCGGATACTACAAACATTCTGTTTAATGTGTTTTGCGTGGGTGTATCACTTGAACAATCAAAACTATCATCAAAACACACAAATTATCAATCTTGAACATGTTCAACACAATCTGTAAACTAAACTATCTGACGGAAAATAGCATGATTTCATCTTGGAAAAGGCAAACTGGTCTTAACAGTCTGATTCTATAAACAAACCTTTTTCAACATTTGCATACTTTCGCGTGAAATTTGCAGAACTTCGCACGACCCGGTGATAATCTTTGCGCGATTCAGAATTCTCTATCGCGCGAACTTCGGCATCAGTGCCAATTATCTTGTTAGTCATTTACATTCTCTGGTGTCATTCTTCACGCGAAGTCAACATTTCTTCGCGTGGCCCGGTGATAATCTTCGCGCGACCTAGCATATCTTCGCGCGACACAACATAACGTCGCGCGAAACTATCCTTTTTTTGTCAAAATAGCGAGCTTAAATCTGTCAATTTTTCATTCCTCAGTCAAATTTGGTCTCTAATATGGGTCTATTTTTCTGCCATCTATCTTCACACAGTCTGAAACTTAGTTTCTTGGGTTGAGAACTATGTGATTCTTGCTTAAACTGGTCTTGTCTCATGTTCTATTGATCTCTTTCATTTGTGTCATCATGCCTTGTGTAGCAATAGTCATCTCTTGGCTTGTTTTAGCCTTATCTTAGATGATTTGCACCAAGGATACTTCACCTTTTGGTACTTTTGTGCAATCTTTGAGACAGTTTCAAGTTTGATCCTAGTTCACTTTCCTTTTTCAAAACTTTGTCTATGACTGTCACAACTCGAAGTGGCAAAATATTTCCTTCAATCAATCAATCTAAATCTGTACTTTCCACACCATTACTGGCTACATCTAGTGAGGAATCATCTTGATATCCTTCCCCAGTATGACGACCTTTCAGTAAATGGTCATTTCCTGTGGATCTTAGTAAAGTTTGAAATCCTTTATTTCAAGAAGACCCAAATTCAGAGAACATTCAATCTTGTCATACCAAATCTTTACATCTTGAATCCTTGCATTCTAGCAAGATGGAAAATCATAACTAATCAGGTGGTGAGGTTAGTGGAAATGACCTCTTTAAAACTTGGGGTAAGTCCCATTCTGAAGACCCCCCTAATGTTGTAGACGTTGAAATCACTCAAGAAGATATTGCAAACACCCGTTCTAACAAAGATTTCTGTAAAATGATGAAAATTCTACTAGCTGAAGAGAAAGAAAAATACATTCTTGAACTAGCCAACCAAGGGGCTAAGTTACCTTCTGATTATGCTGTAGAAACACTTGTTGAGAAAGAGGAAGAAACTG
>MU225770.1:2932378-2953566 GCA_018584345.1 Thuja plicata
CTTTAATTAAATTAAATTCACCCTCTTTAGCTGAGACACATGAAAAGGAATTAAATAATATTTAATTATTAAATAAATATCCTCATTTCAATAAATGAATTTAATTATTCAGATAATTGAGAAAAAGAAATTATGAGGTCATATTTATTTAATTAATTGGATATTCTCTCAAAAATCTTTCTTCTATTCAGGAATGGAAACTTTGAATTTATTGTGCTTTAAAGAGAAATAAAACAATTAAATTCAAATAAAATAATATTAAATCAAAGAGATAAAATAGTTAAAACAGGAAGAAAACAATTTATTGAATTCTTTTCAATAAAGCTTTCTGTTTTTAACTGGCTTTTCCAATTGTTTTATTTCAAAACAGGAAAGTTTCTATTCTGATCCTCTCAGAGTCTATAAAAGAACTCTCTTTCTTCATTCAAACCCCCTGATTATCCCCTGAAAACTTTACTCAAAAATTGCTTTGTTAGAATACTGAATTGTTGTCTCATTTTCTTGCTAATATCATATAGATTAATTTCATATTACAAATAGCATAGCTTTCAATTTCTAGAATAATGGCATTTAGTGATCATACTTAGATTATCTTGCATATTTTAATTTCTAGTATAATCTTGCATTGCATTTCATTCATGATGATAAATCCTTCATTCTTAGATTGGTCCATGGTTGTGAGACTCTCATCCTGAGAGCAAATTTCAAAAACCCCATCTAGATAGAAGGCAACAGGTCGAATCACACAGACAGGAAGGATGAATAACTCATATTTAGTCTTGTTTGTTCTTGGTGAAGAAGGACTATGTTGAAGTGTGTGGTTGATTGAGAAGACCAAAATTAACACATACAGTGAGTATTGAGATTCAAAGTAGGGCGTTTCATTACTTTTACAAACAAGTGTACCATACCCACATTGAAACCCATTTAATCACCATCTTGCACTCATCGGTAAGATGTCACTTGGGATGGGAATTCATTCAAGTACAAAGAGTATGCATGCAAGATATTTTTTCTTGATTTAAATCCACGTGCAAGATATAGCTAATCAAATTTAGAAATTCTAAAAAACTATGCAGATGCAAATGTGAAAACAACATAGATTTCATTTGGATTAGCCTTTGTAAAAATAGAAAACCATGCCTTGGGGTCCAACCACTGGTCCTAGTGGTACAATTACATTCAAATAGTATAGAACCACAATTGGTATCCCAAAACAACTTTCAGATATGAAGTTATAACCTTACAAAAGTGACTGCTCTATAAAGTTAATTTTGTCAACACTGGGAATCTACACAAATCACCTTTGGATTTGATTTCACATGCCCACCAAATGCACACCTAATGGGATGAAACCTTGGATATAGATTCACCTTCACACATTGATTATGAAACTTCAACCAGCTCGCTCTAATGACCAACTGGTCAACTGACGATAATCTGCAAAGTTAGCATTTCAAAACTTTCTGGACTCAAACGCAATAAAAATTACAGAAATTTGACTTGGAAAGGGCTGAGCAAAGTGATCAAGTAGATTGATCATGATATGAAACTCTTCATGGAGGTACATTTCCATGTTTTCAATTTTGGGGAACTTTCAATTCCTCATTTCCTTGAACTGGGTGCAACTTGTAAGACCTAAAAGTATGCTACTTAATAATTTTTCATTTCACACTAAAAAATCAGTATAAAATGCAACTAAATGGATTTGATAAATTTGTCATATGAACTCAGACAGATCTAAAAATGGACATGGAGATTCACTTTCATTCTTACAACATATTGCAACAATTCTTATATCATGTCTATCAATCTGGCCAAAGATGCAGACCTCCAAAGTGGGTCACTTTACAAAATTTGCAGAAGTGCAGAATTTGGTGATGACCTCCAAATGGCTATCTCCAAAACACATCAAATATGACTTCTGAGAGGTGGAACCCACTATAATAACTCTATGATAGGTGTTGAACATACTCTCCAAGTGGTTTCTCATAAAAAACATCAGGTCTCTTTTTACCTGCATTCAAAGTAAGCCTCTTCAAAATGATTCTTAGGGGTATTCACCTTTCCTTAGAGAAATTTTTACTTGGTCACTTCAAATTTCTCAAAAATTTGATATTACCAACAAAACTCATGATACTGGTACATCAAGAACCAATCAAAAAATCAACGTGCATCCTTGTTGGTCTTGAAACCCTATGGTACCATGATGTGTACAATTACCTCCAAAGTAGTGTCCTACCTCCCGACTTGTCTAGGAACCAAAAGAAGTCCCTCATCTGCCAAGACTCTAGGTACACCCTTCTCTCTAGTACTCTATATAGAAGAAGTCTAGATGGAACACTTTTACGATGTCTCACTTCCACGAAATCCCAGAGAGACTTGTACGAGGTACATGAAGGAATTTGTGGAACCCACGCAAGTGGAAATAACTTAGCAAAGAAGATCATCTGAATGGGATACTACTAGCCCACAGTAGAGACAAATGCCAAAAATTATGTACAAAGGTGTAGACAATGCCAGATTCATGGAGACCTCATCTATGCACCAGCCCAAGAACTCAATCCCATCACTTCACCATGGCCGTTTTCTAAGTGGGGATTTGACCGAGTGGGTAAGATTACACCAACCTCATCTAATGGACATAAGTACATCATTACAAAAATAGAGCACTTCACTAAATGGGTGGAAACCATTCCTCTCACCTACATCACTGATAAGAAGATCTTCGTGTTCACACTCAACAACATCATCTGTCGGTATGGAATTCATCAAACCATACTAACATATCACGGTACACCTTTCCAAAATCAAGATGTTGAAGATATTTGTGAGAATTTCCCCATCAAAAAAGGTTTCTCTTCCTTCTACTATCCCCAAGGGAATGGTCAAGCTGAAGCAACAAACAAAACCATACTGAAGATCTTAAAGAAAATAGCCAATAAATCAGGGCGAGACTGGCATTTACATCTTAGTCCAACACTATGGGCATACAAAACTAGCATGAGAAAACCTATAGGAACCACTCCTTTCTCACTAGTATATGGATCAGAGGTGGTCCTACCCCTCAAAGTGGAAATCTCATTCCTAAGAATATAATTGAAGAACCTCATTTCAGATGAAGACTACAGAGTAGCAAGGCTCAGTGAACTAGAATTATTAGATGAAAGAAGACAAATTGCACTCAACCACTTACAAGGCTATCAGAATCACCTTAGAAGGAACTATCACAAGAAGGTGAGACCATGAACCTTTGAGGTAGAATACCTCATACTTATGAAGAATCAAAAGAACCAAGCAGAGAGGGTGAAACCAGGAAAGTTCGAGCCTAATTGGCTAGGACCTTATGTCATTATCACATCTTGCAATAGTGGGGCATACCAACTAGCAACTCTAGAAGGAGATTAGGTCCTAGGATACATCAAAAACATGCACCTCAAGAGGTTATATGATTAAGGACTCAAGATTAAGGCACTTATCTACATTTCTAGTTAATACAAAAAGGTCAAAAAATACAAAAGGTTACCTTGGTAAAAACCTAGCAAACAGGTGCCTTGGCGACAACTAAAAAAATCAAAAAGAAAAAAGAAAAAGGAAAGTAAAGAGAAACATAATCATTCTCTCAGTGAGAATCTAGAAAATAGGCACTATTGAGTAGGTACCTTGGTGAAAACCTGGCAAACAGGCACCAAGTGTTCAAATCTAGCTTCACCATCAATAACAAAGATCAAAGCTTGAGCACCCTGCATGCAAGACTGGCTACCCAAGCTATTTTTAGAAGCACAATCCCCTTGGTGTATCAACACTTATCCATGGTTTTTACTGGTCCACCAGACTAGGGGGGAATGCTAAAATTCCTAAAAAAATCCCTAAAAAATGTAAAAACTCATCAAAATCCTAAAAAGATCAAAATGTCCTAAAAAAAATCAATCTTCATAAAAAATAATAAAAATTTGTAAAATCTCAAAGAAATAAAACCAACTCGGTTATCAACATAGAAAACTTACGATCAAGCCAATCAATCAATGTCAAAATCATGAGCTTTGCAAATTAGAACTGGGCCCATATGACACATCTTTATCAGATATCCAATCTATCAGCAAGAAAATTGGTGATCAAGCCAATCAATCAATGTCAAAATCATGAGCTTTACGAATCAGCACTTGGCCCATATGAAACAACTTTTTCATCTATCCAAGCTATCAGCAAGCAAACTAGCTATCAAGACAACCAATCAATGTCAAAACCATGAGCTTTGCAAATCAGCACTGGACCCATATGATAGCTTTATCACCTATCCAAATGATCAAATTCAATCAATCAATCAGTCAATCAACAAATCAATTGTCTTACATAGTGACAGATACACTCAAAACCAAATAGCTCAGTATTATATGAGTCATCTATTACTAAAACTAGACACAATCAAGCATCAAAGAATTAAGCCAATCAAGAGAATCAAACTGAATCAAGGAACAATAAACTATTTACTAGGTCAGTCGTCAGTCAGATGTCAGTCTATCTTTTGCGGTTATGTTCTTACATTACTCCAAGATCCACCAAGTGAAGAGAGTAGCTATGATAGATCATGACCTTATTTTCTTTGATTATTTTTTGTGGAATGTTTCATTTTGATTATAGGGCAATGATGAATTAGGATAAATAAGGTAGGCGCTATTACTTATTTGGAAGTCGTGTAGTTCCATGATCTGAGCTTAACCCTGAGAAAGATTTGGACAAACCTTTTATGTTACCTTCTTGTTCGTTACCAATAGAATCATAGAAGTATCCAGATAGTCTGTATCTGGATGCACTGGATTTCTATCTTGGTTTTCTTTGTATTATGATAGAAGTGAGCAATGCAATTTTTGGCCAACTCTCCCAAAGATAGAATTCCATGAGGTAAGTGTGAGAACCATTCTATTGCTGGTACAGCTAAGCTTTGTGGGAATAGTTGCATTAGGTATGTCTCCTCATGTGTGACCTCGATGCAACTAGAAAATAATTCTTGGATATGTTCAACGGGGTTGGCACTGCCCTTGAATTTGTTAAACTTGGGTACCAAGAAATGAGTGAGAAACATAGACCTGTATAATGAATGATCAAATGTGTATGGGTACAAATCCTCCATGGTGTAGGACTTGGTTTGCCCTTGATTCTTCATGTCCATCATTTGGGTTGGAAGACTCTACACTTGTTGTATTCACATGTTTGTCTGGGATTGAGGATTATTGGTGACAATGTACCTCTGTGATGTAGTAGGTATGAGGTTGCGCATCTATGCCCCTTGAGTTGGGACATAGGATCTAGTCCTTGGGACTTGATATTGGTTCCCCAACATGTGATTCTGATACTAGGGCATTTGATTAGCCCAAGATTGATTTTTTTGTGCTTGTTTTTGGGATTGTTGTTGTTGTTGTTGGGATTGTTGGGGTTGTTGTTGTTGTTGGGGTTGTTTTTGCTGGGGTTGTTGTGGTTGTTTTTCTATTGGGGTTGTTTTTTTTGTTACCGGGTTTTATGTGGTCCCTGTAGGAGAAAAGGCATAACCTTGGGTGGGCATTGACTGAATGTTGGACCCCCAAAGATGGATCCCTGTAGGAGTGAGGTATTGAGCCCAAGGCTAGCAGGGACTGACTATAGTAGCAAAACAATCGTAAAAGGGTTGTTGCTTGTTGGCGGAATTGAGGACATATCATGAGAGCTTGATGGAAAAGTCCATGAGGCTGAGGGTTGAGGCACACTAGTGACCATGGGTGTACTTATTTGGGAGCTTGTCATGCTATGCATGGATGATGTGCTAGGCTAATTTGCAGATCTAGTCTGATTGGACATAGTTTGCATTGATGTTGTTGTCGTCAAAGATGGAAATATTTGGGATATCACAAGTTCTGTTTGAGAGAGTCGACTAGTATTTTGACCTATGAGAGGGTTCTCAAGCAATATGGTTGATACATTAAATTTGGTGGGGAGTTTGAATCCCTTCTTAATCAACATAGCTAAGAAATGTTCAAGATTTATCTCTACAACAATGTCAACAACCTATGCAGAATAGGCATCTTGCTCTATGTATTAGAGCTCCTCCTCTGTGACATCATGGAACAATGTTGGTCTATGGGGATTCTCAATGAAAAGAGAAAGAGTAGTGTTTCTAAAAGGGTCATCCTTTCTCTCTTATTACCACAGGGGAAATTAGTTGATATAGGTCTATTCAGGTGGAGTCTTAGCCTTCAACCTTATGTAAGGCCCTCCATAAGGTGTGTGAGACATAGTGTTGTCCAGATTTTGTGACTAAAACAAGTGACATAAAGAAAACAGAAAAGGATAACCTTTCTAGGAGAGTCTGAGTTATGTTTGGACAAGGGTAATTCGAATGACAGATGTTGATTTATCTTGATCTCAAAGACTTGGTGATGTAAGAATATGATTCTTGACTATTTCCTCAGACAAAGTTAGTGATAGAGATATAATAATTTTGAGATAACAAGATCAATATATTTCAAGTCTGAACTTTTGAACTAACAATGTTTGGACAATAATCATGATTTTAAAGAATGGATGATCTTTAAAGTTTAGAGATTCACACAATGTTCTTCACATTTTTCTAGGATAGACACTGATCTTTTACACAGAATTGGGGATCTTTCCAAGGGTTTTAGGTAAAAATAGGTGTTTTCAAATTCTCTGGTATAAATGCGGCAAACTTCCACTGATTGTGGTAGAGTGACAGGTTGATTGCGGTAATAGAAAGGTCAACTACGGAAATATACATGATGATTGTGGAATAATTATATCAATTATAGTAGGATGTGGGCAATTGTGGCAAAGGGGAAACAGTCTATAAAAGGAATTCAAATTGGCTTCACTGTCTGATAAAATTGATTTTCTGAAACAATGTTTTGATTTGCATAATAAGTTTGATGTTGTCAGTCTAGACTTTAACATGTTGGACTCGTTTTGAAATTTTTGATATTTGTTTTGCATTTTGAAGACTGATCAAAGAACAAGCACAATGGACAATGTGTTTTTTAATCTAGCACGGGTTTTGATATAAGGACGAACAGAATAATCTAAGGAAAATTTGGATTTCAAATACAATATTATAGGCCCAATGCCTGAATGTTCATTATCCCACACAACAAGTGTCACACTACTAGGAGACAAAGGTCCACGATGTAGGCACCCATGTTTTTGTCATTGCCAGATATTTTTTCCGTGCTAGTGAAGATCTCTTTCAATAACACAATACCTTGGAACACATATGTTGGGAATCTTGGGGGGGAATTCTACAACCCCTTGCAATTAAATAAGGTATTTGTTAGGAGGTTAATCGGGCTAGCCTCTATTTTAACAAGGTTGTAGTAGGGTCCATGGTGTCTATCCAATCAATTTGTATGTGTGTGACTCACTTAAGAGCCTAGTTGACCATGCTGGCTACTTAGGGATATTCACCTGATTGAGGCTATCATCAACACACCTCGCCAGAGATTGGCTAGATATAAAAGGGAACTTTGGTTCACATCTTATTTATATACCAATCAGAAGGATTACCAGTTTAAGGTTGCTCTCTAATTAAGAAGCGCATTCCCTAGATAGGCCTTTCTAGAAAGTATAAAGGTTTTTTAATCTAATAGATTGTGCAAGCACACCAAAGACTCAAGACACAAGGTTAGTTGATTAAACTCCAAAATTTCAAATGTGTATTTAAGCTAATCACCCATATATGCAACAATGTTCAATTACAAAGCTCAAAAGTAAGTGATGATTACTTGTTCAATTTTAATGCACCAATTTTGAAATATTATTTTCCTTGGTTCAATTCTTAACCACCACACCAATTTTGGAAATGTGAGGTTCAAGATGTTTGGCATACAATGTTCTTTTTAAGCACTAAAATGAAAATGACTTAATTTTAGTTGCTTTGTTAACCTTTTCCTCACCACAAGCTGTCAAAATACATTTATTAGTACCAAAAAGTATCTAATTAAGAATTGAAGAATAACCTACAACTCCTGAATTGTTAAGAGTATTAAGACTAATTGTGACCTTTTACTTAGCTGCAAAATGTTTGATAGAATCTAGATATCTATTGTATGCTTCACTTTGATCTTCCGCTGCGATGGCTAAGATGACTCTTTATTGCATTCAATAATTTTTGGTCCTTCTTATGGCTTCTCTTAGTGATCTAGCACCTAGGATGCATCTGATTACTCTTTTGGCCATTCATCATTGATCAATCCTGCACAAAAACTGAGAAAATAGTTAGATCTTAATGAAAAAATAGTGAATTTGAATCAAATAAGCAATAATTTTGTCAATTGTGGTAATTTTTTGTCAATTGTGGTAAACTCATGTCAGATGCAATAGTTTTCTATCAACTGTGGTAAAGCACTTTCACTTACTGCAAGATGCTATCGATTGTAACACTGATCGGTCAATTTTGGTAAACTCTAGTCGATTGCAGTAAACTGGTATCAATTGTGGTATAGATTGGTTAATTGTGGCACTAAGAAAGAAAATAGGGATTTGGATAATGACATAAAATAATTGTGAAACCCTCAAATCATTTGCGGCACTAAACCAGTCGACTGTGGAAGATTTTTTTCAATTGCAGTAAAATACCAGCGATTGCAAAATTACAAGGATATTGAGAAAAATATGAAAAAGAAATTATGCAGTCATACGACTTAGGCCAAAAAGTCCATTCTGTGATCTAAAAGTGATATTTAGGTTGTTTGATTCACGTCGGGTTCACCAAAATGTCATGAGATTGAATCTGCCTCCACAATCTTGAGTTAATGAGGGGGGTTAGTAGCACCAATTTGCAATGAGGGAAATCAATCAAATAACTACTAAAACTGAAACATCTATGATAAAATGACAAGAAATAAAGGAGGAGTACAAATGAATTCAAACCAACAAAGCTCAAATCTTCTATTATTTATTTTTGCTCCTTCTAAAACATTGTTTGTGTGGTGCTCAGTATTGGTGTGGGTAGAGTCTATGACTTGGGAGTGTCAAGAATATGATATTGAATGCTTTGATCACAAGAAGGCTTGATGCTTGAACCAATCTAACAAATTAATGGCACACAAAAGCTTGAAATCCTGGAACCTTCAAATGGTTATGAAGGGTTGATTATATAGAATATGAAAATGATATGAACGGTTGAGATCAATCCTAGAAATAGGAGGATGAATGGTTGAGATCAAAGGAAATTAGAGAAGCCATCAGTAAACTCCACCTCCTCAACTGAGAGAGAGGAGATATAGTTTAGTTAACTGAACAACTGATTATGAGTTACATTTTGAACTGAAGAGGTAATTTGGAGTTACCTTTTTGAACTGAAGAGGTGGGTGGAGTAACCCATGCAATCAGAGATCTGGTCAAGAGTTCTCTTTTTTGAACTAAAGAAAGGATTTAATTGAATATTTAATTCATTTTTATAATTAAATTATTCAACATATGAGATAATAGAATTCTTTTTGGTTTGGAATTGAATTATTGAATGAAATTAAATTAATTTAATTAGAAGAATTAATTAATAAGTTTAAATATTTAAATTTAAACTTTAGGAAATTGAATTTAATTCATTAATGAAGACTAATCAATTAAGGTTAATTAATTGAATAAAATTAATAATTTAATTAATTCTGGGGATTTGATTAGATGATTTGGGGAATGAAATTAGAAGAAAATAGATGATTAATTAATTATTAAAAAACTATTAATTAATAGATGAAAATTAGTGTTTGTAATGTAAAGTTGCAAGTCTGTCCATTTTAGGGTGTCTACAGGGACTAATTGCCTCATGCGGATTCTATAAGTCTAGTGGTTGTATTAGGCATTGAAAGGTTGATCTTTTAGTGCAACGACAACCAAAATTGTAACAAGTGGTATTATAACTTGGTCATAGGTTCAAATCCCCTCGGGTAATGCTGAGGGGGAGATTATTGGTAAAATGGTCAGTGCTCCCCTCTGGATTCATTACAAAGGAATAACCACCTCCTATGGATTCTATAATTCTAGTGGTTGTATCAGGCATTGAAAGGTCAATCTTTTGGTGCAACGACAACCACACTTGTAACATGTTATTCAAGTCTTATTTGTACATGTCATCTCCTAAGAAGAATTGACTTATTCTAAAATAGAAGAACTTCTTAAACATAAATATTAACATGGAGCTTTGAATGAAATTCATCACCCCATCATAGATGATGTCATCGTATGAGAACACAGATATCATCTAGGTGGATGATCACTACCAATCACAAAGTTTTGAATTGCAATGTGCATGGACATAGTGGAATGAGATCATCATGTTGAAGATAGGTTGATTGATTGTTGTCTTTGAAGGCATACTCTCCATTATAACAGTGATAACCACCCATATCTAGAGCTCATCATTCATGCCTTCAGGCTACAATTTAGTTAAGAAAAAGAAAGGTATACAAACATACTATTTTATTCCAAACATCATAAAATGATACCTAAATATTATGTCACACAAAATTATAGATATAATATATATCATTTTACTGTATATTAAAGTATCATTATAGGTATATCATGACCTGTTTAAGTACAAAAAAGTCTTAACAAAGTCTGATAAATCATCATAAAGCTAACCCAAAACACCAAAAAGACATGGATCTCTGGACTCATAAGGGGCTATAATATCTACAACAAAAATAGAAGTAATCCCTTGTGTGTGTGTGTGTTTGTGTGTGTGTGTCCAAAACAAAATCTTTATCAAATGTATCAATTTGTCCCTAAATATGTGCCAAACTCATTTGATGCAAAGTGTTTCTTATACCATTCAGATACATCATGTGCGTCTTTTATATGATCTACTGGATAATTTATTTGATACTTTCTTGTAGCATGTTGATGAAATCTCTTAGACCATCATGATTACCCTTTCCATGCTCACTCTCAAATAAAATCTAGACATGTTGTGTATTTTCATTTCAATGATCGATACATAGTGCATAAAATAGAGTTGATAATTTGAATTATGATTCAAATCAATCAAAACATACAAAATAATATTTAATTTTTACACTGCTACTTGTCAAATATTCAAAAAAAATCTTAAAGAAATAATCTACAAAATGTGTGTCCTTATATTTATTGTCACTAATATGAAAGTGACATTCTTTCTTAATAAATCATTCTTCAGATATACTTTCAACACTATCCAAATTTAATAGTGCATGTTGATAACAAACATGCACCATAAGTGATCTTCCATGAAAAGAAAAACTTAGATTCAATCTCTTTTTCATGTACCTAAAAGTAATTTATGCAAAGTCAACTACTAATAAAATTGTTCCGAGTGAGAAAGTATGTCTTAATATTTGAAACAATTAAACTTTCCACTTTTCAAAATAAAGCATGATGTATGTACAATAGTATCAATTTATGAAATATTCTATAAATTCTCCAATAGTTATCTCCTCTTCTACATAATCTAACCTTGTGGAGTCTTTCCCAATATTTTTTTGAAACTTTACATAATTATAACTCTTGTAATTTACCATCTTCTTCATGTAATACCCTCTCAGATGACTCTATTCTGCATATGTGATATGAGATTATTATGGAACACCAATTATTGAGTGATTCTATATTTTTATTTTACTTTGATAGTTTTAAATGATGATATGGCTCAGATTTACATGATTATTGTTCTTTCATGATTACATTTATAATTATGATTATCTCTTTAGTTATGGATTTTGATAATAAGACTAACCCTAATGATATGATGGATTATGTTACATATTTGATCTATCCCTTAATCTATATTTGATTTGTAATGTCATGTATACTTGATGCTTTCATAAGTGCTTGTATCTATGATCTTTTTGTATGACTAGGGGTGAAGTCTTAGTTACTCACCTACTAAGATCCAAATGATGTTTCAACCCCTATCATATATTTTCATTATTTTCTTTATATATGTATATATACACATGTATACTCACTTTGTGATGCAAGCTTACAAGTAACAGGTAGAATACATAAGTCATGTTGGCAGAAAGACGTCCAATAACATGTATTTTATGCTAGGTCTTGTGGAACCTAGTGTTGAAGATCGTAATTGCTTATTGTAGAGCCCTCTTGATGGTAATCATTTTTTGTAGCAATGAGGACTTATCTCCCTTATCAGAGAAACATTTGTAGAATGGGTCACCATGCTGGTCCCAGGTTGCAATAGAGTTGGTAGGGAGCGAGTGGTACAAGAATTGAGATTTTCCCTTGAAGGATGTTGCCAAAAACCTTAGATCCATGTCCTATTCTATTATGTTGTGCAATGCACATACCTTTTCCACGTCCCACAACTGTTCATCGAGAGTCCTAGAATCATCCCCTATAAAATTGGGAAAGGATTTAAGGGCTAATGCAGGAATCTGTCCCCACACAGATGGAAGAGTAGGAGGAACCATAGGACTACCATTTTTCCAATCCATAAAGTTTCTAGGTTGGTTTTGCATTATGGTTTTGTGCTAAATTTGGTTTTGTACCTGGTTTTGCACTTGATTCAGCACTTGTTGGGCCTGAGCTTTCCGGTTGGGGCTCCTATAGCTCCCAAAGGCTAGTGGGGGAGAAAGTAGATGAGGTGATCCTACGAATTGAGATTTGGTGACTGGCCTATGGCTCATGCACCTTCTCAAACCTAAGACAAGAATGTCTATTTCGTGTTCCATCGGGCATCCCAGAAAAAGGACTATTGACACCTAAAGGACTGGTGTAACGGCCTATGGGAAGCTTCAATGAATGTGGGACCTAATACTTTTCAATGGGAAACCTCCAAGATTTTAGAAGCTGACTCTTCATTTATTATTGGGGAAGGATTAAAAATAATGAAATGAAATGTGATACACCAAAGCTTAATGATACTAAATAAGGCTAAATGCATAGGCTATTCTGGGCATAGAATCTCAAGGAAAACTATGAAAGCAATAAACTTAAAGAATAAACAAACCCATTCAAAGCCTCTTAACTTATAAACGTAAAGTGGAACATACAAAAATACTTATAAAATAGAGAAGCCTAAACGAGCATAATCTATTTCAACATGTAATATAGATACTAACACTAAAGTTCTAGACAACACAGAAATATGCAAGTCAATATTGAATCTTTAGACCAAACCAAATGGCCAAAATGCATGATTGATTTGTATTCATTGATCCAAATATACAGATACAACTTTTAAGCCAAAGTGTCTTTTAAATAAGCACAATAATTCAAAAAGTTCTTGGAATCCTTTTTCATTAAAAAATACATCATTATATACTGCTGGGAAAGAGAAACCCAGAGACTCAAAACTCTACGAGACAAAATGACCCTTTGAAAGATGCATCATTATACACTTGGTGGAAAAGAGAAGTCACTCTCAATGCCGGTCTTGAAGGAGAGGTGGTGCACATACCCTGATCCTTTAGAGAAAATAGTCTTCATCATGGCCTCTGGTTTTTCTTGCTATTAACTCTTGACTACAACAGCTCATGAAGGAGTAATCATGCCATGGCTAAGGTAGCTCTGGGTTCACGAACATTTGGATGCATGTACTAATTTGGTTACAACCTAAAGGATGCATGGATGAAAGGCATGGATTCTTTCCTTCTTGAATATCTGTATTCTTATAATTTCCATGGGATCTCCACGTATGCACCTACCTCGAAAGATCGGGATCCTCAAACAAAAGTACTCAGCAAGAAAAGAATGGGTCACATGGTGCAATATCGTTGAAAGTTGCGGCCAAAGGAGATTGAATTCTTCAAAAGGTCCACATGATGGCCAAGTCCCTAACTTTGGAAAGAAACAGGCCCACCATAAAAATTAACTATGACAAGCCATAGGAGGACATGTGGCGCTCAAGTGGGTAGTTGGGACTAAAATAAAAAGATCCACTCCAAAATGCACATTGGGCCAATAGGTGGCAGAACGCATGTTTTTTATTCAAATAGGAACCTCAAGGAATAAGGAATAAAGGAAATCAAAGAATTCTCTTTTACGGGGCAAGCTGCAAATATTGTTTACAGCTCTTGGTGACTTTGGGGGGAATGTTGCCTGCTGGATAGGAACCTTGAATCTATAATCCCCAAAAGAGTTAACATTGTCCCTCACATGTTGGTGCCTAAGAAGTTGCTGATGGAAGCTTACAGTAGCTATAATTATTTTTCCATGGGTAAAACCAAAATCTTCAAGCACTGGTACTCTTGGTCCATGTCCATCAACTCCTTGAAGGAAATAGAGATGAGGTCGCCAAGATTTGACTTGAAAAGAGCCTACAACTACACAACCAGATGGATCAAACTCTCAAAAAATATTGGGTTAGGATCCACGTGAAGTGTTAGGAGATATGAATGATTCATTTTTTGGTCTATGACCTCCACTAGCTCTTCTAGTTCCAAAATTCAACCGTCCACGATAAAAGGGGATGAAAACCCATGTCTTTCTAACTTTGTGAATCTTCTTCTCACCCTTGCCATAGTAACTTCCAAAATTGAAAGAGCGACTTGCATATGTAAAGCTTCCCAATGGTAGTTGATAATTATGTGGAGGTGGTAGGTAATGGAGCTCCGATCAAAAAACCTGACCCCACCAAGATCCTGATTCGATGTCCCATAAACCCAACTATCAAAGTGTTGAGCGTTGGAAAATTTAGGAGCTATGAATTCTGAAAATTGGTCTACGGTGAGCTTAACCACTACGTGCAAAAAATGGGCCTCCTTAAGGAATTAGAAGGTGGGATTGTAGGAAACAATGAAATGCTTGATCTTCTTCCATTCTAACAAAATAATTCTCTACAAAATAGGGAACAAATTAGGAGGAGGCAAAGGAATTGATGCACCTTGGGATATAAGCTTGTTTTTTGCCTCCACTATCGCAAGACTGACAGTTAGAGCCTTTTCCTTTTTCTCTGTATTGGTTACCAATGATTATAGGTTTTCTAGCTTTAACCTTTGATCTATGAATTTTTTTGGTCTTAGCGTGAGCTCATCTTGTTCCTTCTTTAATAAGACCTCCATCTCTTGCTTGCGCTTGTCTGCCTCCGCTAGCCTATCACGTAATCTCTTTGATTCCATAGCTTTATTAGACCACTCTTGTGCAAGTATTCCTTGTGTATTTCTTAATTCTTTCCCTATGCGCTCCTTCTCCATTATCAAAACCTTTATTTGATCTTGGATTTTCATGGTTCCCCGAATGCTAGCCTGCAACTAGGATAGGTTTGATTCCTTGTCATGAGAATCTTTGAAACCTTACTCTTTTCCTGCTACTCTTTCTGCAGCTATGTGATTATATTTTGTGCTTGGATCTAAAGCACATCCTTCTCATCTTTCTCATTAAGCACTTGTACTCTAAGCTATTTTATCTCAGCCTCTAGAGATTTCTCTCTATCTAAGAGGCAATCATTGGTGGATTTGAATTTGTCGAGCTCCTCAGTTTTGTTGTTGAGATTTCAGGCCTTCTTCATTTAGTTTGAGGAAATTATTATCTTAGATTTTTCAGTGAGCTTCACCATGTCTTCCAGATGTTCCAAACTAATATCAACCCATACGCTCCTAATTTCAAAATTTTCCAGTGTCATTTCTCCCAAAAGATTTATTACCTTAGTTTATACATTAGCAATCAATAATTGTTGTTGCTTAACACTGATAAAGGTTTGCACCTTGGGTGTCGCAAGCTATAAAGAATAATTTCCTATCCTATTTTGTGCTCATTGAGATATTTCTAGCTTCCCCATGTCAAACTATTGCTTCTAGTCTCCATAGGAAGGGGTACATTTCCCAAGAAATGGTTTTCTGAGTGGAAGGGTGTAGGGGATTGTAACCATTGCTGAGGTCTATAGTGGAAAATATATTTTTTTTGGGGAGAATAGTGGGATGCACCAAAACTCATCAAGACTTGTGTGGGCTATGTGTTAGGATAAATGATCTTTGTAGAAGGATAGATCATCATATAAACCACTCCCTTTATGTCAGTTCTTTCGGGAGGTTGGGTCTCTACAAAATTATGCATGTCATCATCCTTATGCACTGCATTCCATAGTTTCTCAAACTATGCATCAAAGGAGTAGTTTCCCATGTTAGGTGATGTTTGTTGGACCTTCTGCCTATAGATCCAAAATGCCAATTTACTGTAATCAGACCACTTCTCATTGTCCATGTTTCTTTGCATGTTGACTGGTATCTTTTTGGTAGGATTCGCCTCTATTACAAGCTTGTAGAAGTTGTGCCATGGAGGCCACTCTTCCCTCTATATCTGCATGAGGTCTATATAGAGGGCTCAGAATTATCTCTTTGGGCTCATTTGAGCATCTCAATATCCATGAGCCATATGTCTTATGGCATTATTCTAGTTTGAAAGGCAACCATCTAGATCAAATCTCCATTTGTCATCGATCAACAAGAAGCCAATTTGTAGCAACTTGGCACTGACCACCCCTTCAACTTCAACTTCCTTCTCCATTGTTAGTGACCCCATGGTCTTCTTGTTCTATATAATCATAGTTTTGTGCTTCTATTTGCTAATATGACCCTTAATCGCTGAAACTTACCTCAAAATATCCAAGGATAGTGTGTGCTTTGAAGTGCAAAATGGAAGGCAAATGGGCTCCTCAGTGAAACCATGGACTCGTATCTTTAAAATTGGCTCCGCAAAACCATTTGCACCTTGGCCTAAAAGTCTTCATCTAATTAACCTAATTATTTGTAAATCGTAGGGGTTACATGGGATCCCAACCTTAAAAAATCACATAGTGTGGGAACTAGGAAAGCCTATGACAACGCATAGAAATCATGAATCGACAAAAATAGAGGTGCCCACATTGTCACTAGAAACCTTTTTCCATCTTCATCCGTTAAGGTGGGGTTCATGAAGAATCCAAAAAAATAGGCATTCTAGTGCAAAAGCATATGCATGAGGAAGGATATGTGATGGAAAGTTGCATCCCGCTTAAAGAGCACGAATTGGGTCTTGATTTCTAAAGCCAAGTCCTTGGAGAAATCAAAGAAGAATGGCTCTTTCTGCTTCTAGAGCTTGAAAATCATACCTATTTGGAAGGGATACACATTATATTCATACTCGAAGCTATAAATGAAAGCTATCATAGAGAAGACATCCTACATATTTTCCTTAGAAAGCCCTTTGATTCCTAGAAGAAAATTTGGATGCAACATTATTGTGTGCATCCTTGTTGAAATTGTTGGAATTAATGGCAAGTGTGTACTGAGAGTGGAGGGGTGAATTAGTACCTCTAAAACTTTTGTATCCTTTAATCAATTAACCTTTGTGTAATCAATTGTTTATCCAACCATTTGATCTATACTATCTTGATGTAAGATATATCAATTCATAAACTTAAAATACATGTGAAAATTCATAGAAACATTCATGAAAGTAATTGAAACATAACACAAGATATGATATCGTAGAAAACTCCTGTTAGGAAGTAAAAACTGCGATGGGGATGACACCCACAAAATCTTCACTATCTGTAGATTGGAAGGGGCTAGTTAAGGCTTACAATTTGATCACTTCTAATAATCTACCCAATTAACAATATCTATGGAGACCTATTAAATTCTACATTGTTAAGAGCTTTAGCAACACTGTTAAGTGTGCACTCGGTTAAGAGATTTATAGTTGGCCTATTAAATCCACCTTCCTTGAAAGGACTTTTACACTTTGCTTCACTTGTTAGAATGATAGAAAATTAAAATTTGACTTGATATATGCAATATCATATTGCTGATTACAGATCCATTTAAGTTTACATGAATAAATATATCACCTAATGTGATTGAATAATACCTCTAATTCTTGGTAGCCTCTATTTTTGGTTCTTGCTAACCAAATTCACCTTTTGTTGTTCTAGTTCATGAAACTTTCAATCTGATCCATAGATATGATCATAGGCTTCATTCATCTTCTCTTCTATATTCACACATATATAATGAATGATTAGATCATCTATTTATAAGACAGATTGACTTCATCAAGTTTCACGAAAAAAACAATGTTAAATCTAAGATCAAGTTTATAACTTTTACCTTGATCTCCTAGTCTATGTGTTTTAAATCAGTTAGACTGATTAAAGCACTTACATTCATGTTTCTTGTCCCTAAAGAAATGGTTTTAAAAACAAATCAATATTCTATAAATAGAATAAGAATATTTTATCTGACGTGGAAGTTAGATCCACTTTTTGCGGGCTGTAATTGAATTTTGGTTTTTGACGTTCAGTTATGCTCTAAATTCAATTGATTGTCTTTCAGGTTCCATTCTTGAACTATTCTCTTGGTTTTCTCTTTGACTGTCTCTTGGGTTGCACTATATCCTGCACATCAAGTTCCTCTGTCAGTTTCCTCTTTATCCTTTCCACTTTGCAATTTTGGGTTACACACAAAATTGTGTCATCAATTTTATTTATACTTATCCATTTTCGGTGATCTCTTCTATCTTCATTTTTGGTTTTCTCTTTGTCCTGTCTTTCAGTGTATGCTTACCGAAAGTGTTTTTTTCTTACTAATGGAAAATTAGTGTGATTAGAAATAGGATTTATAAAAATGTTTTTCTTGATGCCTTGTTGCCAAATATGACTCTAGTCCATCTATGATAAATTTCTCCACACATGTATTAGGCAAGGGAATGCATATAATATCTTGAATAGCCTCAAGGCTTATGGTAACTGTTATCTAATTGCCTTGGATGATGCCTTTCTTCCCATTGAAGAAATTTTCACAACACTAGATGAATTTAGGGTAATGTGGAGCCTTGGGCATGATGTATTATGGGAGGCCACACTCCCAAAGCTTCCCAAGGTAAAGGGAGGGCTCCATCCTTTTTGTATTCTTGATCAGTCTTTGGCAAGATTCTTCCCTTAGGAGTTTAAGTTTCTTGTGCAGGTCTGGGTCCAAGAATTTGTCCAAGGTATTTATTAAAAGTGATGGGTTCTTAGTCATGCCTTTCACCTTTGTCTTTGTACTTGTGTAAAATAGCTTAGGTGACATAAGGTGGCTTGCATAAGAAACATCCACGTAGATGTCTACATACCCAAAGGGATATCTAGTTCTAGCATAAGTCCTTGTTGTCATTTCATCGATCTCCATCTCACACTCTAGGGTCTTCTGCATTAGGATTTTACACACTCTATCTCTCTACAACAATTAACTCACACTTTAAGCTTGGAAATTCTTACTCAACTTCTCTTTACTAAGAAATGTTTGGATAATTGGAAGATGTGAGTGCTCAAGAAATTCAAGATGGATAAAAGTATTTCTTAAGGCTCAAGCTTCCACATAAATAGGCTCATAAAGCTTGACATTAATGCCTCAAGAGACGTTTGCGATCTTTTTGCTATGCGTTGTAAACCCACTTAGCAGTTAATGACATTAATCCTTGCTCATGTGACTTAACACATGTATTCTGGAAATGCTGGCAGTTGTGCCTCAAAAATTGCACATTCTCCATTTTGTGCTCCTTCAACCATGAAATAAAGGATAATTGTAAGAAATTCCCCCCCGGGAAAAGATGTAAAATATTGGTGAATCCTACACTATTTTGGGAGGAAAAAATTAATATTGTTGGAAAAAAAATTATTTTGAAAGGAAATTTAATATTAATTATACTCACGAATTTTTTTAATCATATGAAAATTTTAGAAAATCCTAGTGAATCTTTCATTATTGAAGAAAAACATGACAACAGACACATATACCTAGCATTGAGCAACCATCATTTTACAGTTGTTGTTATATGGAGCTTAATCAATTATTTGACTCGATAGTTAAATTTTCCCCTTTTATCGGTGTAATTAACCCCCAAATTGTTCAACGGGGGTTTGTAGGAAGTACCCCCAAGACGGGGTCAAGGGGAAGTGCTCCGTGCAGGGTCTAGGGGCACCCCGAAAGCTCAAATAACTTTCATTTGTTTTTAAAGGTACCGTGAGTTAATTTTATATCAGCTCACAGGAACTAACCCTTTTTTTTATAATCATTGGATGATCCCAAATCAATGGTGTGAGTTTTATTTTAGGCCAAAGTATTAAATGACACAAATATTCCACCACAAGTCTTCGGAATAGAGACACATGTAAACTCTATTTTGGGCCAAAGTTTTAAAAGCCAAAAAGTTTCATATAAAGTCTTTGGAATAGAGACACATGTCAAATCTATATACTGTTGGAAAGATTTCTACAATGTAGACAATTGTTATTTTGTCATTGATGTTAAACCTTAACTGGTGAGACTATTGTTGTATGTTTGAGTACCATATCTATTGATTGGTGAAGATTTGAAGAATAGGATAACAAGAAGACTAAGGAAATGGTTGAGTTATGAGTATACACCAAGGTATTTGATCATTTGGCACTTTGGCAAAGTGATATGTTATTTATCTTTCACTGATAGTTCACTGGAAGGTCAATGTCAAGCAAAGCAAAGTTGATGCTGAGCAAAGCAAAAGGTGATGTTGGGCAAAGAAAAAATGATGTCGAGCGCCAGTGAAATGTCGAGGGAGACAAAGAAAGCCGAGAAACAATATTTTAGTAATCAATGAGATTTGAGATCTCTGGTTGACATAGTTGATTTTATTGGGATATGTATTGTTAATTAAGATTGGTCCACACTCATTTAATGCATGGGAAACCATTATTAGCACATGGATTCAATGTTTAATTAATGACTGTATTGGAGAAGTAAATTAAATGTAATGATGGAAGGATCCATTGGATTTGACCTAACCTAAGATCTACAATCTTGATTAAGTGGAAAAAGATCCATCTGACCTAGATGAAGAGGTATAATATAACCTACAGAGGTTATTGTCATTGTATCCAAGTGTAACGAGAAGTTGTATGCAAGAGTATTGCATGGTTAATTGATTGATTGGCAAGACCTAGAAAAGAAGACTGGGCAAAGAAGCAGAGAGAGATTGCTTGATAGATTTCCAAGCAGATCTAAATTTTGAGATGAAAATGGAGGCCACTCAGTGAATTAGCATTAGAGATGAAATTGGATTTGGATTTGCAAAGTAAGTTGTATGTATTAGATCACACATGTTGATTACTTTCTAACCATTGTATCAGTTCAAATCCTTTAACCAAGTTGACCTAATAGTCATTGTATAAATCCTTTGAACAAGGTGACATTCAGATTGGAATGTTCTAAGTCCTC
>MU225770.1:2953616-2965791 GCA_018584345.1 Thuja plicata
AAGGTGACATTCAGATTGGAATGTTCTAAGTCCTCTAACAAGGCCACTCCTGACAGGGTGATTAAATCCTTTAACCAGGTCACATTTGACAGTGTGTTTTGTAACCTTTAATAGGGTTGGCTCCTAATAGGGAATCACTTCAGAAGAGTAAAATTTTGGTAGCATGTTACTGGTGGTTTTTCCCATATTGAGTTTCCATGTTAAATCATGCTGTCAAAATGTATGAATGTTTATGTTGTGTTTTACTATTAAGTTTCTATAAGCTTATTTCATTAGTACAGTAAACTACACACTTTTGTCATTTATTGCTGTCGAGCAGATCTGAGTTGTTGAAGTGGTATAAAGTTTTATATGGGCACATCTGGACTTGAGGATAACTAATTCACCCCCTGTTAGTTATTCTAAATTCATTCTAACAATTGGTATCAGAGCTTTGTTCTCTTAAAATAGTTTGAAGGTACTTGGAGATAAAGATCAAGATGTATAAAAGGGATGGACCGAAGATTAACAAGGAAAACTTTCCTACATGGAAAAGTTTGATGAAACTTCACTTGGCTAGTATTGGTGATTCTACTAAATGACATATTGAACAAGAATATGTTTCCCCTACTGGAGTTCTGAATGTTGTACAATTAAGAGAAAAGCATGAACATAATCAAGCAATGTTGGAACTTGCATCATCCCTGAACTATCATGAATTTGAGGACATCAAGGACTATACAAGTGCAAAGCATATGTGGGATTCCCTTCAAACCATCTATGGAGGTGATATGAATGTACTAAGAGCCAAATTTGAAAGCTTGAGAGGTAAGTTTGATGATTTAAAAATGCAAGAAGGAGAAAATATAGAGCAATATTATGATAGGATAAAGGAAGTTGTAAATGCTATTAGAGGAGATAAGGGAACCATTGATGATGACACTATCATGAGAAAGGTACTGAGAACACTTCTTCCTATTTATTCTATTAGAGTATCTACAATTCAAGAACTGAGATGTACTCCTAACAACAATTTGACTCTGGAAAGTTTGGTAGGCAGACTTACTGCATTTGAGATGTCAAATTTTGACAACTATACTCCATAAACTATTGAATCTGCATTCAAGTCATAGATGGTCATCAATAAATCAAGGAAAGGAAAGAAATGTGTGAGTAGTAATAGTGACACTTTAGATAATGATGTAGAAGAGCTTGAGGCACTTATGGCAAGGAGACTAGCTAGAGGAAAAGGAAAATTTAGAGGTAAACTTCCTATTATTTGTTTTTCTTGTAACAATTTTTGTCATATTGTTGCTAGATGTCCTGATAAGAATGAGAAATATGAAAGAAGAGAAAACAAGTACAAAGATAGAAAGGATGATCAAGACTACAGAAAGTACAAGGATTATAAAGACAAAGGTAAAATATCATGTTATATAGCTGAAGAAGCCTCTGACAGTGAATCTGATAAATCTGATGAAAATAATATAGAAGTTGTGTATGTTGCAATGAAAGATGATTCTGATGATGATGAGAAAACTGCACTAATTTCTTATATGAGTAAAGGTGATCATTGGATTATTGACAGTGGTTATTCACATCACATGACTGGTGATAAGGACAATTTTGAAACCTTAGATCAATGTAAAGGTGGATATGTTAAGTTTGGTAATGATACACCTTGTAGAGTTAAAGGAAAAGGATCAATTCAATTGACTGACAAGATTAGATGTGATGATGTGTATTGGGTTGATGATCTTAAGTATAAATTGTTGAGTGTTGCATAGCTGAATGCTTCTGGTTATAGATTTGAATTCCATCACATGAAAGCAAAGATCTATGATGCCAATGGAGAATTAGTTGGAAGTGGTGAGAAGACTAGAGGTAACTTATTTTATCTAGACTTAGCTGAAGAGACATGCTTGTTTGCACAATATAATGATGTTTGGTTGTGGCATAAGAGGCTATGTCATGTTAACTTTGATAACTTGGTAAGCATAAGTAAATTGAAAAAGGTTAGAGGGCTGCCTAAGTTAAAGAAACTTGAGAATGCAATGTGTAAGCAATGTCAACTGGGAAAAATGACTCAATCTAGCTTTAAGAGAAAAACACATACTTCTAAGAATATTTTGGAATTGGTTCATACTGACCTTTGTGGACCTATTGGTGAGAAAAGTTACTGTAGAGACAAATATTTTATTCTATTTGTAGATGACTACTCTAGGATGATGACTGTTATGTTTCTTAAAGAAAAATCTAATGCATTTCAATTATTTAAGTGGTACTTGGCAAAAGTTGAAAAGGAAACAGGTAAGAGTCTGAAATGTCTAAGATTTGACAGAGGAGGTGAGTTCATTTCTAATGAGTTTAACAGGTTCTGTAATGACCAAGGGATAAAAAGACAGATGTCCGCACCTAGGACACCACCACAGAATGGTATAGATGAAAGAAGAAATTGATCTATCATGGATTGTGCCAAAACACTAATGATGGAGAAAAATGTTTCACATAAATATTGGACAGAAGCTGTAAGTACAACAATTTATACCTTGAACAGAGTACAAGTCAAGAAAGGTACAAATACTACACCTTATGAACTATGGTATGGAGATGCACCTACTGTAAGTTATTTTAAAGTCTTTGGGAGTAGATGTTTTATACTGAAGGATAATAGAAATGGTAAACTTTATGCTAAAGCAGAAGAAGGCATATTTCTTGGATATTCTACTAAGAGTAAAGAATACAAGTGCTTGAATTCTAATACTAACAAAATTGTGGAAAGTGCAAATGTTAGAATTGATGAATATGCAGAGAGAAATGAAGCTAAAAGCATGATTGATCCTGAAATTTATAGATCATTCACTTATCTTGAAGAGGAGGATTCTAACGAAACTAAAAATGAAGCTGTCGAGAAATAGTCCGCACCTACCGAGACACAGAATGAAATTGTTGGGAAATAGGAGGTGACTGTTGAGCTATATAATGGAGATGTCAAGTCACAGATTTGACCTGAACTTAACATGAATGGTCAAACTGAAGCTGAGAAAGAGCCTACTTTGGAAAAATACATGAGAAGGCACCATAAACCTGATCAATAATAGGAGCAAGGGATTATACAATTATGACAAGAAGAAAATTAAGAGAAGACACATGTTTGCTATGTGATTTTGAACCTAAGATAGTAAAAGATGCTTTAGACAATGAAGACTGGATTCAAGCCATGAATGAAGAGATAGACCAAATAGAAAAGAACAAGACATGGACACCAGTACCAAGGCCTGACAATAAGAATGTAATTGGTACTAAGTGGGTATTCAGAAACAAGCTGAATGAACATGGAGGGGTAACAAGGAATAAAGTAAGATTGGTATGCAAAGGTTATGCACAAGAGGAAGGAATTGACTATGGAGAGACATTCACCCCAGTTGCAAGATTGGAAGGTGTAAGAACTCTACTTGCATATGTAGCCTACAAAGGATTTAAAGTTTATCAAATGGATGCGAAGTCAACATTTATAAATGGAATATTAGAAGAGGAAGTATATATTGAACAAGATGATGGATTTGTTGACCCAAGCAAGAGGAACATGGTTTGCAGAATGCATAAGGCATTACATGGACTGAAACAAGCACCCAGAGCATGGTATGAAATATTGCACAATTATCTAATAAAGATTGGATTTGCAAGAACAAATGACAACAACAATCTGTATTTGAAGACAAAGCAAGGTGAAGGAATTTTATTGGCTGAAATTTTTGTTGATGATATCATATTCAGTGGACAAGATATGATATGCAAAGCATTTGCAAAAGAGATGCAAACTGAATTTGAAATGTCTACGTTTGGTGAGATAAAATTCTTTATTGGTTTACAAATACATCAAATGAAGAACGGTATCTATATCACTCAATCAAAATATGTCAAGGAGATACTCAAAAATTTTGGTATGGAAGATTCAAAACTAGTGAGTACACCCATGCCTACTAGACAAAAGTTGACAAAGAATGATGATACAAAAGAGGTAAATCAAACACTGTACAGATCAATGATTGGTAAGATGCAATATGTTGTACACGGTAGACCTGATATTGCATTAGTAGTTAGAATTGTTGCTATATTTTTTGCTAATCCAAAAGAGACACATATAATGGCATTAAAAATAATTCTGAGATATTTGAAAGGTACAGAAGATTATGGCCTATATTACAAAAGGAATGACAAGTTTGAACTCAGATTCTATATTGATTCTGACTGGGCTGGTAATGTGGCTGATAGAAAAAGAACCATAGGAGGAACATTTCTTTTGGGGAAAAGATTCATTTCCTGGACAAGCAAGAAACACAATTGCACCTCACAACCTATAGCTGAAGCTGAGTATGTGGCAGTAGTAGTAAATTGTTCAAACATTGTGTGGTTGAAGATACTATTGAAAGGTATGGAGGAGAAGATCATAGAACTAGTTGTCATATATTGTGATAACATGAGTGCCATTAATATTTCTAAAAATTATGTAATGCACTCTAAGACAAAACATATAGCTATCAAGTATCATTACTTTAGGGAGCTAGTTCAGAAGAAGGAAGTGAGATTGGAATATGTGAACACTAAGGAATAGGTGGCAAACATATTTACAAAAGCATTTCATAAGGATGCTCATGAGTATCTAAGAGGTAAATTGGGGGTGATTCCCCTAACAGAGGCTAATTAGTTATGAATGGCACTGTTGCATCAAATGTTTTAATCAGAACACTTGAAACATTGATGCACAGTGAGTCACATTTTTAGGATGCTGCCTAAAAACTGTGAAGTGGAAGACAAGAACATAAAAGAAGATCAGTCATAAACAAAGATGACAGGAACAACATGATACAAAGATTAGAACAATATGAATCTACATAGTAAAGATGTCAACATCTTTGGCATTGTTGTCAAAGAGGGTGATTATTGCTAGAACAAATGATTGATAAAAACAACAGATATAAGGGAGATATTACTGAAAGAGGGAGATGAACAGACACAGAAAGATATTAGTGTGATTACAGACATAGAGGGAGTAATATTTTACATATGAGAATCAGAATGAAGCTAAAGACATTAATGCATATTTTTTCATATAAAGGAACACATGCACTTTTTAGATTGTATGGTAACTTTGGTTGGAAATTATTGTTTTACAATTTAGTGTTACCATCAATGCCAAAGAGGGAGATTGTTGGAAAGATTGCTACAATGTAGGCAATTGTTATTTTGTCATTGATGTCAAACCTTAACTGGTGAGACTATTGTTGTATGTTTGAGTACCATATCTATTGATTAATGAAGATTTGAAGAATAGGATAACAAGAAGACCGAAGAAATGGTTGAGTCATGAGTATACACTAGGGTACTTGATCATTTGGCACTTCGGCAAAGTGATATGTTGTTTATCGTTCACTGGCAGTTCACTAGAAGGTCAATTCTGAGAAAATAAAAGTTGATGTCGAGCAAAGAAAAAGATGATGTCGAGCAAAGAAAATATGATGGCGAGCGCCAGTGAAATGCCGAGGGAGACAGAGAAAGCTAAGCAACAGTATTTTAGTAATTGGTGAGATTTGAGATCTCTGGCTAACATAGTTGATTTTATTGGGATATGTATTGTTAATTAATATTTGTCCACACTCATTTAATGCATGGGAAACCATTATTAGCGCACGGATTCAATGTTTAATTAATGATTGTATTGGAGAAGTAAATTAAATGTAATGATGGAAGGATCTGTTGGATCTAACCTAACCTAAGATCTACGATCTTGATTAAGCGGAAAAATATCTATCTAACCTAGATGAAGAGGTATAATATAACCTACAGAGGTTATTGTTATATATCCAAGCATAAGGAGAAGTTGTATGCAAGAGTATTGCATGGTTAATTGACTGATTGGAAAGACCCAGCAAAGAAGGCTGAATAGAGAAGTAGAGAGATTGCTTGATGGATTTCCAAGTAGATTTGAATTTTGAGATGAAAATGGAGGCCACTCAGTGAATTAGCATTAGAGATAAAATTGGATCTAGATTTGCAAAGTATGTTTTATGTATCAGTTCACACCTGCTAATTACTTTCTAACCATTGTATCAGTTCAAATCCTTTAACCAGGTTGACCTAATAGTCATTGTATAAATCCTTTGAACAAGGTGACATTCAGATTGGAATGTTCTAAGTCCTCTAACAAGGTGACTCCTAACAGGGTGATCAAATCCTTTAACCAGGTCACATTTGATAGTGTGTTTTGTAACCTTTAACAGGTTTGGTTCCTAACAGGGCATCACTTCAGAAGAGTGAAATTTTGGTAGCATGTTACTGGTGGTTTTTCCCATATTGGGTTTCCACATTAAATCATGGTGTCAAAATGTGTGAATGTTAAGTTTTTGTAAGCTTATTTCATCAGTATAGTAAACTGCACACTTTTGTTGTTTATTGTTGCCGAGCAGATCTGATTTTTTGAAGTGGTATAAAGTTTTATATGGGCACATCTAGACCTAATGATAACTGATTCACACCCCTCTCACTTATTCTAAATTCATTCTAACATATACTTAACCCGTGACCTAACCTTAAATCTCGACCACATGTTGGCCAATATGACTATCAAGTAAGACACACTTCCCAAATTACAAGAAAAAAGATAAAATAAATCGTTTGGAAAAAGTAAATTCTATTGGCGAATTGAGTTGCATTTGACCAAAAAATTAATAAAAATGATGGTGAACTAAATTTCATTTGATAAAAAAATAAAAAATATGGGGCGATCTGACTGCCTGATTTGGTCCCACTTATTTTCCTTTTTTCATATCGTAGATGCAAAATATTCATCAGTTGGTGAATATTCACCACTAAAGTTATCCCTGCATGAAATAGAGCCTCCTTCGATACTTGCACACCAACCCAAAAATATTTGCATTAAAAACTCGGTCACTACAAAAGCTTCCCTCACTTGCTGAGCCTTAAGAAAGAAGGAAATGTGACCTTTTAAAAGGAATGTGCGCTAGAATACACAAGCTAACACCTGTCAACACTAGGCTCTACAAGTGCTTTGTAAAATTTTCCTTTGACTAAGGGACTCTGACCAAAAAGATACATGCTACTAAAATCCTAAGAGATTCTAGCTTATTGAATACATTAGAAAAGGACACATGCCTTATTTACACTATAATACACAATGCACTGTGGCATCAGTTGAAATGTTTAAGATGGATCCCATTAATGAAGTTGTACTTAATTTCATAGTCCTTGAGCATTTTGGAGTAGAAGGAAATAGGGTGCTCGACTGTTCCTTCTTTGTTCTTTTGCACTAGCACCATAGCAACACTAAAGTTACTTGCATATACATAAATGATCAAATATCATGATAAATTTGTATTCACCAAAATAGGGGAGGAAGACATAACCTCTTTTATCTTGTTAAAATCCTCTCTTTCTTCCGGAGTCTATTTGAACTGGAGGTCCTTCTTTAGCATCAATTTGATAGGCCTCACTAGTCCAGCAAAGTCGGTTATGAACTTTGTTACAAAATTAATCCTTCCAAGGAAAGACTACAAGATATTTTTATTTATAGGTAGTGACAATTCTTAAATTGATTGGACTATATATGGATCAATTGCCACACCATCTTTGGATAACACGTGTCTGAGAAGCTTCCCTTGGTGAAATCTGAACATGCATTTCTTGGGATTAAGTGAGATGCCAAACTCCTAGCATCTTTGAAAAATTACCTCTAGATGGTCAAAGTGGTCCACTTTAGATTTTCAAAACATATTAAGAACATCCAAGTTGATCAAGATGATCTTATTTATTAGATCCTTAAAAACCATGTCCATAGCACACTGAAAGGTTGTGTCTGCGTTGGATAGCCCAAAGGGAATTTTTTTCTATGAAATCATTCCCACTTCATGGTAAATGTTGTCTTGTTTTGGTCTTCCTCCTTCAGTAGTACATGGTTGTCACCCAAAAATCATCTAGCAGAGAAAACTTTTTAGATCCAATGACTGACTACAATATCACTTGCATGGATACCAAGGGATAGTGATCCTTCAATGAAGCTCTATTTAGGTCATGAAAGTCTACAAAGAGGTGAATATCTCCATTTTTATTGTCAACAAGGAATAGGATAGCCATGTTCTATACTTTATTGAGAAGATTATGCAGGAATCCTTGAGCTTAATCAGCTCTTTGGTCATTAGCGACTGAGTCTTCGGATTTACTAACCTCTACTTTTATCAGACCAAATTTTCTCCTTCTATTATCTCAGTGGTATGAAAGATTAATGATGGTTCATAAAACTTTAGGTCTTCATCTAACCAAGCGATCATACCTTGATACTTATTGTGGAGTTGAATTAGATAGTCTGGGTCTTGTTGAGGAACATTATTCCCAACTTTTAATATTCTTTCCTTGCTGACCTCCCGGTCACCGTAGTTTTGTTCATCTGTCATTAACTTCATCCTATTAGTATTAACATCATCATAGTTGAAGACATTCTCTAGAATGATCAAACCTCTAGGAAGCTTGTTCCCCTTAGCTAGATGACCTTATCTTCATATGCCTCTACTATCTTTGGTTGTAGCTAATCATAGAAATTTCCAGAATGTTTTAGGAAGTTTGAGTTTTTCTCATAATTCTCAAAGACGTTCTATTTTTTTATCATCATCAGGCATGGTGGGCCTTACGATCACTTGAACCTCATGTTTTTCTCCAATAGGTTAGTGGTAGGGAATAAATTGGAGCCAACCATAGCTAGGATATTTGTAACTAGGTTCTGCTTCCTTTCCACAACCTAAATGTTGAAAGCACCAAAACTTTAGATGATTTCCTATAGCTGGTGATATTAGGAGGGCATGTGAACATGCTTTGTGACTTCTATATTACACACTTAATGAAACACTATCTCTGAGTCTCTGAGCACTTTCAAATGTTTGATACTCATACGCTCAGTGAGGCTCATACCATGGACCAACCCTTCATACTCAACTTTTTTATTGGAGCATGGGAATTGGAATCAGAAATCCTTCAAGTTTTTCTCACCAATTATGGAGGTTCTGAACACACTAGCACCAGAACCCTTCTTTCATCTCCCACCATAAAAGTGTAACATCTACAAAGTAGATTTTTTTCTTTCAATATCTCCAGTTTCACTTGCAGCATCTTTAGTTGCTCTTGGAATAGTTTGGACCTCATCATAGATTACATAAGTATAAAGAATAGTGGAATGGTAACCTGAGAAGTTTTTGGAATTGTAATCATTTAGGAGTATGAACTCTTTTTCTATCTTAGACTCTGAAATATCTTCCATTTCCATAATCTCTTCAATTTTCTCTTCTTTGTAGGAATATGAATTAATTAAATCTTCAAAGACAATGTGCTCGATATGTAGCGGCTCACTCTTAATTTTGAACTTCTCTTCATTCATGTTTCTCAAGATCAGATGCAACTAATCCAGAGATAAGTACCTATTTATCGTAGCATTAAAGTCTCAGGAGCAACAGAGACCAAAAGCAACAGGGATGTCAATAACAACTATCTCTTGTAACACGGTGATGCTCAGACAAGCATATAGAGTAAGAAGGAGCTTTTTAGTAACACCCACAGTCTTAACTTTGTTTTCTTCAAGCCACATAACCACCCTCTTCAAAGGATCATATTCAAGACACAGTGCCTTGACTATTTTTTGGCAGAAAGGTGGTGTTATCCTTGTGTTGGTGCTCAAATCAATAGATTGGATTTCCTATGGACATGCCAATCCAATGCTTGGAAACCCAAATGATTTGGCCAACTAACAAGATTCAACCAAGGCAAGTTTGAACCTTCTGTAATTCTGGTTCTGCAGAACCAAGGCTGGTAAGTGTATACCTCAAACTTATCCTTCAAGTCCTAAGGATTTTTATAGCAGATTGAACACACCTCAAATCCTCTCTCTCAAGTATGGAAAATGAACTTGAAATAAATCTAACTGAAAGCAATATATAATAAACTACAAAACTGAAATACTTTGGGTAATTGAAAGAATTTTTAGAAACTATATGTATAAATGGAAAGGAATAGATTGATAGGATGTCACAAAACCTTAAACAATAAACTAAATAACCATAATCCAAATAATGAGTAGATCAGTTCCTTATTCTATCATGGGCAATAAAGTTAAAATCATCCCAACCCTACGTACAACCTCAGAGATAGTTTTCAAGAAACATATCACTTCAAAGGTGTTCAAATGAGCATGTATCTCAAGATAAATCCATAGCTATTTCAATTGAATTTAACTTCTCAAATCATAGACCAATTGATTATGGCCACAAATCAATTGAATTTAACCATGCAAGATGAAAGACCAATTGATAATAAAACTGTAAATTTAATCAAAAGTATGCAACATCTAACTATCACTTTGAAGAAAATCAAAATATTTTATCCAATGGACTGATTGAAAATGAAATTGAATCAATTCCCATAGATGAAAGAAAAATCACTTATCTTTATTGATTTTGAAAAAATGGTACATTCAAGTTCATGTTACGAGTTGTTGATCCAACTACCCAATCTGTAAAATATTGTATCTTATTATTTCTATTTGTTTACATTTTACACCACATATATATGTGAATGAATATTTTTCACACCCCTTTAGGGTGAAGACACCACCCTATGTTAACATTTAAAAATTTCTTTTGAAAAAACTAATAAAAAAAATTAACTAATAACTACCTATCTTTTGGATTTTTCTTTGGCCGAAAATCAAAATCAGATTGTACGAACATATGATTTTTATAGGAAATAGGAAATTTGATTTTCTGAACTGGGTTTGTTTTATATTTTCAATGTTTGATCATTTTCATTCTCTGTGGACATTATCTTTACAAAAATTTGAAATTCTAGCATCTCTGAAACCTTTGCTTACAAAATTTTTATTGTTCCTGTCACAGAGCTTCCTTCCTTAATCTCTCTACTTTTAATTGCAAAGTAATATATTTTTTATCCCATTTCATGTACTCCATCATATCATCAATTATTGGGCATGGAGTTTAGGATGTCATTTTTTAGAGTTTTATCACTATATAGAACTCAAAATTTGGCCAAAAATTTATAGCTCCAATAGGCTCTTTCTGGGGACGTATGACTCCTATGAGCATAGCAAGATCCTAGTTATCTCTAGAGAAGCAGACCATTATTTTATTATCCTCTTCATAAAATATTTTTTTGAACTTAATTTGGGGGCCCTTGGCCCCCAAAATGAATATTATTCTTTTCCTCTGTCAAAGATCTGATTCTAATCATGCTGTTAGAATGAATTTAGAATAACTAAGAGGGGAGGGGTGAATTAGTTATCCTCAAGTCTAGATGTAGAAAAATAAAACTTTTTGTATTTCAGATCTACTCGGCAGTAGTAGCATAAGTCAACAACTATAATCATGCAGTTTACTGTCTATTGAAATTAGCTTGTAGAAACATAATAGTAAAACAAACCATAAGCATTCATACAAGTTGACACAAGTATTTAACGTGGAAACCCAATATGGGAAAAACCACCAGTAACATGCTACCAAGTTTTCACTCTTTTTAAGTGAGCTCTGTGAGGAGCCAACCCTGTTAAAGATTACAATAACACATTGTTAGGTGTGACCTGGTTAAAGGATTTAGTCACACTGTCAGGAGTGGCCTTGTTAGAGGACTTAGAACTTTCCACCTGAATGTCACCTTGTTAGAGGATTTATACAAATGACTATTAGGTCAACCTTGTTAAAGGATTTAACTGATACAATGGTTAGAAAGTAATCAATAGTTGTGATCTGATACATACAACTTACTTTGCAATTTAGATCCAATTACAGCTTTGATGTTAACTTACTAGACAGCCTACATTGTCAATTCAACCTTCTGATCTTCTTGGAAATCCATCAAGCAATCACACATGCAACTCTCTGCTTCTGTATTCAACCTTCTCTACTAGATCATGCTAAACAGTAAATCAACTATGCAACCCTTTTGCATACACATCTACACTTCATGAATAACCCCTTGAGGTTATCATATACATCTTTGTCTAGGTCAGATAAATCTTTTGCTACTTAAACAAGATCGTAGATCTTAGGTTAGGTCAGATCCAATGGATCATTCCATCTTTGCATTACATTTACTTCTCCAAAGTAGTCTCTAATTAAATCTTGAA
>MU225770.1:2970163-2982154 GCA_018584345.1 Thuja plicata
ATCTTGAAACCATGCATTAATTACAGTTACCCATACATTAAATGACATGGATCAATCTTTAATTAACATTACATATCCCAATAAAATTAACTAAGTTGGCCAGAGATCTCAAATCTCATCATTAATCAAATTACTGTAAGTTGGCCAACATCACTGTTTCCACTTGGAAATTTCACTAGTGCTCGACATTGAACAACTTTTCTCATCACAAGAAACTTTTCTCAGCACAATCAACTTTGCTCGACATAGGACAGCCAGAAAAACTATCTTTGAAAGATAAACAACTAATTACTTTGCCAGAGTGAAAACTAATCAAGTACCCTTTTAATTTCCTTAACTCAACCATTCACTTGGTCTTCTTGTTAAATCTTCTTCATCACCAGTATATATGGTACTCTAATAGATAACAATAGTCTCACTAGTTAAGGTTTGACAGCAATGACAAAATAACAATTTCTTGCACTATCACTTTCCAACACATGCAACACTTTGAATCTCCAGAAAATGATATTATATTGTTCATTTTCCGTATGAGCTAGAATGTTTGAAATTAGACAAGTTTCAAGATTATTTATCCCTAACATCTGATCCCTTGTTGTATTAGATGTATCCTCCTTATAGAGAATACATACTGGTTCCACTTCATTAATGCAGTCTTTGGATTTTGATTTACATTTTTCCTTTGAGAAATCATCAAGTGCAATATGTTCTTTGTTGGATGGAGGGTCCCTATGCATTTGATCAGTCATACAAGTATCTAAATTAATTTTTTCTGTTTGGACATTTCTTGGCATACAATCTGCCCGATTTCCATTCTCCAGATATTGTTTCTCCTCACATAAAAGTTTTGAAGATAGCTCATATTTAGGAACTATTACTTCTCTTATATCAAGAACCTGATCAAGTAGGATACTTGAATAATTCTTAGTATTCTTATCCAACACATTTCCATCATTATTCTTGGTTGATTTAATATCATCTTCATAAGTTAGATACAACTCCTGCTCAAAAGATGAAATGAAAGATATTTCACCTTCTGAATGAACTTCCTCATTCATATTTTGAGTTTCATCATCTTTAAAATGATCACTAGGCCTACTATCTTTATCATGATTTTGATCAAATTGATGGCATAGAAAATATTCTTCAAATAATATATTCAAAGACATAGACATATCTTCCTCTACTTCCTCTTCATACAATGGATTTAGGAACATAGAGAGTTCGGGCATATCTCCATGAGGAATTTCATCTGAAACTTCTTTCTATTCATGGGTTGTATGTTGTTCTATTTCATCTCTTTTATTTGATTTTGGGCAATATTTATCTTCTTGATCTAGTACCTCTTGAATATATGATGATCCATTAACTTGTTTACTGTGGTGGATTGAGAAAATTTTTTGACCACTCTTATCAACATGTTTTTGATATTCCATTTCTAACAAAGCTGAAATTTCTTCTGTACTGAGAATATTTTCTCCCTCATCATCATGTTCATTGATATCGTCCTCCATACAAATATCACCATGTATAAGATCCTCTTCAATATGATTTGAATTATTTTCCTCCATGACATCATTATTTTCATGTACATGAGCCCTTTTAGTCTAATCACAGACTTCAATTGTATTCAAATCAGGAGCACTTGTAAATTCTTCCCTATATTAATCCTTTTCTTCCCTCAATTCCTCACATATTTTATCAACAAAAACTCTCAGTAGAGAATCATGGTAGATTCCTAAATCATGAAGTCTATCCATTAATTTCCTTCCAAGAGGCCTAACATATGAAGCTATATCCTGATAAATCTTTATCATTGTCATGAACAAATGTACTGTAGGTTCAACTTCATATCTTTCCAAATTGAACAATGCATCCAATGGAGAGATGTAAGATTATTTTCTATAATATAATTTTGATTTTAATCCTGCATGTTTTCTTCTTCATCACTGATATTTCCATCAATCAAAAGGCATTGTTCAATCTGATCATAACCTTCCTTTTCTCTATCTCCATTATCTTCTTTTAATAGTTGAAAGAAAAGATTCAGATTAGGGTCATCTAGCAAAATTCCTAACTCACAAAATTTTCTTATGGATTCCTTGCATGGGGGTATGATGTTTGATGGTATCTTTTTATAAATTCTTTCCATCCTTATGAAGAAATGTGATGAATAATCCCACTCAAATCTATCCAAACTAAAGAATACATAGTGTGGAGATATATTAAGATCCTCTTCTATGCTGCAACTTTGGTCTTGAAACCTTTCATAGCACATGTTGTCTTCTTCACTTGCATCATGAAATACATCAAGAAACCATTTCTCAAACTGACTCCACGATGATATACTATGTTTAGGTAACAATTCATATTCCTCCCTTGCATAGTCCTTTAAAGTCCTGACAAATAACTTCATCACCTGATCCTCTATGCAAATCTCATAATCTTCTATAAATATGTAAAATGTATCCAAGTGTTGTAGTGTCAATTCATCCCCATCTCCATGGAACTTCGGTACAATTTGTGAAATTCTTGGAGGTAACTTACTAGGTCTATAATCAAGATTTCTATAATCTAATGGCCTGATGTCATCAAGAATAAGAAGTTTTCTCTAAAATGGTTGAGACATTTGGAAAAAATATCCACCATCTCCTTCTGAGCCTTCTCCCTCAGTAGAGTCACTGAGTGAAATACTCTATTAAATAGAGTTTCCACCTTCTTATCAAAATGAAAATAATTATTGTCTTCTGAGTTCTTTCTCCCAGTAGAGTCTTAAATATATCACCAGAGCTTCTAGGTAATCTTCAACACTATCTTTCATATACAACTCCCCAATGGAGTTTCCAATCTGTTGGTGCTCAAATCAATAGATTGTATTTCCTATGGACATGCCAATCCAATATTGGGAAACCCAAATGATTTGACCAACTAACAAGATTCAACCAAGGCAAGTTTGAACCTTCTACAATTCTGGTTCTGTAGAACCAAGGCTGGTAAGAGTATACCTTAAAATTATCCTTCAAGGCCTAAGGATTTTTATAGAAGATAGAACACACCTCAAATCCTCTCTCTCAAGTATGGAAAATGCACTTGAAAGAAATCTAACTGAAAGCAATATATCATAAATTGCAAAACTGAAATACTTTGAGTAATTGAAAGAATGTTTAGAAAATATATGTATAAATGGAAAAGTACAGATGGATAGGATGTCACAAAACCTTAAACAATAAACTGAATAGCCATAATCCAATTAATGAGTATATTATAGGCTTATTCTTTCATAGGAAATAGATTCAAAATCATCCCAACCCTACATAAAATATCAAAGACAATTTGCAAGAAAAATATCACTTTGAAGGTGTTCAAATGAGCTTGTATCTCAAGATAAATTCATAGCTATTTCAATTAAATTTAACTTCTCAAATGACAGACTAATTGATTATGGCCACAAATCAATTGAATTAACCAGGCAAGATAAAAGACCAATTGATAATAAAACTGTAAATTTAATCAAAAGTATGCAACATCTAACTATCACTTTGAATAAAATCAAAATATTTTATCCAAGCGACTGATTGAAAGAGAAATTGAATCAATTCCCACATATGAAAGAAAAAGAACTTATCTTTATTGATTTTGAAAAAATGGTACATTCAAGTTCATGTTACAAGTTGTTGATCCAACTACCCAATCTGTAAAATATTGTATCTTATTGTTTCTATTTTTTTACATTTTACACCATATATATATGTGGATGAATAGTTTTCACACCCCTTTGGGGTGAAGAAACACCACCCTATGTTAAAATTTATAAACTTCTTTCGAAAAAACTAATCAAAAAATTTACTAATAACTACCTATCTTTCAGATTTGGCTTTGGAAAAAATCCAAAACAAATTGTACGAACATAAGATTTTTACTGGAGATAGGAAATTGATTTTCCAAATTGGGTCTATTTTAGATGTTCAATTTTTGATCGTTTTCATTCTTTGTCAACATCATCTTTACAGAAGGTCAAAATTCCAGCATCTCTGAAACCTTCGCTTACAAAATTTTGATTTTTCCTGTCACAGAGCTTCCTTCATTAATCCCTCAACTTTTAATTGAAAAGTAATATATTATTTGAAATGGATAAGAGATAGCCTATTCCAGCTAACACTCTAGCACAATAAAAAGATAAGGGCATCCAGTGGTGCAATCACCCAAGCCCAACATGAGAACAGAGCGTGGTCAGGGGCTATTTCCACATCTCTCTCCATAGACATACCTTGCATTTGAGAAAATGATACAGACGGTTCCATACTAGGTGATGTGTACACACCAGGGTCAAATGAATGTGTACTCAATTATTGGGAATGGAGCTTAGAATGCCATTTTTTAGAATTTTATCACTATATATAGCTCCAAATGTTTCCAAAAATTTAGAGCTCCAGCACCCCAATGTCAACCATAGAATTGTGCAAAAAATTTCTATTCACAATTAGAGTCAAGTAGAAAGAGGTAGGTTTTGGGCATTTTTCCTTCGCGCTTGAGCTAACAACTCCTTTTTTAACCAAGTCAGCATAAACGTGTGCTTTTCCTCTAGACTCTGCTAGCATACTTAGTATCCCCTTATCTTTTTATTGTGCTAGAGTGTTAGCTGGAATAGGTTGTCTCTTATCCATTTCAAATAATGCTTCTCATAACAATGATTTCAACCGTAGGATGGTAGGATATCCCAAAGGGATACATTCATGGGAGCCTTCTTGAGTTGCTCAACCACATTAAGAGTATCCAACACAACTTATTTTGCATCTCCGTGTTTGTAAGTTGTTGTCTCCTTTGGCTTTAGGTAAGGATGAGCAAGAATGGGCTCAAAAGATATTTTCTCATGTTGGGCTTGGGTGAATGCACCACTGGATTGCCATTATTTTACCTCTTCGAGTGCAAGCTATAATCAGATTGTAGCTATGGGGATTTTCTAGTAGATGTGGAGGCATTGTTAGGATCAAATATATTTGTCAACAAAACTTCCTTGTCCTCCATCCATGAGAACAGAGTGTGGTCGGGGGCTATTTCCGCTTCTCTCTCCATAGACATACCTTGCATTTGAGAAACTGATATAGACGGTTCCATACCAGGTGATGTGTACACACTAGGGTCAGATGAATGGTGCAATAAATTATTGGAAATGGAGCTTAGAATACCATTTGTTAGAGTTTTATCACTATATATAACTCCAAATGTTTCCAAAAATTTATAGCTCCAGCACCCCAATGTCAAACATAGAATTGTGCAACAAATTTCTGTTCACAATTAGAGTCAAGTAGAAAGAGGTAAGTTTTGGGCATTTTTCCTTCACACTTGAGCTAACAACTCCTTTTTTAACCAAGTCAGCATAAACATGTACTTTTCCTCCAGACTCTGCTAGCATACTTAGTATCCCCTTATCTTTTTATTGTGCTAGATTGTTAGTTGGAATAGGCTGTCTCTTATCCATTTCAAATAATGCTTCTCACAACAATGATTTCAACTACGGGATGATAGGATATTCCAAAGGGATACATTCATGGGATCCTTCTTGAGTTTCTCAACCACATTAAGAGTATCCAACATAACTTCTTTTGCATCTCTGTGTTTGTAAGTTGTTGTCTCCTTTGGCTTTAGGTATGGATGAGCAAGAATGGGCTCAAAAGATATTTTCTCATGTTGGGCCTGGGTGATTGCACCACTGGATTGCTAGTATTTTGCCTCTTTGAGTGCAAGCTATAATCAGATTGTAGCTATGGGGATTTTCTAGTAGATGTGGAGGCATTGTTAGGATCAAATATATTTGTCAAAAAAACTTCCTCGTCCTCCATCCATGAGAACAGAGCGTGGTCAGGGGCTATTTCTACATCTCTCTCCATAGACATACCTTGCATTTGAGAAATCAATACAGATGGTTCCATAACAGGTGATGTGTACACACCAGGGTCAGATGAACAACCCTAGGCTCTCTAATCTACAATCTATCATTGTAGGTTCGATCTCAGAAAATCTTACGGAGCATGGCCATCATTGCAAGGGAAATACTACGCATCATCTTCTACTAATTTATTCTACCCAAGTATCAAATCCTTGTTCTCACTAGGCGGAATAGCTTGGAGGGGGTTAGGCATAGTTACTAGTTGGTTATTTGCTTGCTATTAACTTAATTTAGTGCCTCCTTGATGTCAATTTTCCTAGTAGTTAGGATTTCTGGAGTAGTAGTTCTGATAGGGCGGTCTATTGGAAGGGATTTGTTGTCTCTTTAAGTTAATAATTTCATTAGAAAATATATACAATAGGTTCTTTATTTTTCTTACCTTATTTTCCAAGGTAGTAGGAGAGCAAGTAGCTGAAGTATTAACAAGAACTCTTAATGTGCTAGGTTTTGAGCTCAAATAGTAGTAATGAGACTGGAGCATGGGAGAAACACTTGTGACATTCTCAACTAGAATGGGGGAAGCTTGCACTTCTACAAATATGGGCATGACAAGGCAAGGATAAATGTGACCCATGTCTATGAGGCTATTTTCTTCCTTTACAATAGTTGCATTTGTGTTCGGTAGTGTATGTCCACCCATGGACTAAATTATTACAGAGATATAGGGATTGAAAAATTTCAAGTAGAATACATAAGCCATGTTAGAAGGAGGATGTATAGTAACATGTATTCTATGTTAGGTCTTGTGGAACCTGGTGTTGAAGTTCGTAATCACCTCTTGTAGAACCTTCTTGATGGTAATCAATTGTTGTAGCAATGAGGAGTTGTATCCCTTTTCATAGAAACATTCATAGAATGATTCACTTAGTTGGTTAGAGGTTGCAATGGAGTTGGAAGTGAGTGAGGGGTACTATTCTTGAGCTCTTCCCTTGAAGGATGCTGCCAAAATCCTTAGAGTTATGTCATGTTTTGTTATGTTGTGTAATGTGTATACCTCTGCCACTTTCTTGAGGTATTCACTGCGAGTCTTAGAATCCTCCCCTATGAACTTAGACAAGGCTTTAACGACTGATGTAGGAATCTATCCCCACATGGATGGAGGAGTACAAAGAATCAGAGGATTACAATTGTTCCAAGCCACAAAGTTTCTAGGTTGGTTCTACATTATGGGTTGTTTTTTACCTTGGTTTAGTGCTCGGTTTTTAACTTGATTCCGTACTTGGTACGCCCGCAATTTGTCTTTGGGGTGTTGATCTCTAAATTTTTGTTGTCTATTAGTGTCATACACTTAGTCATAATCAAGGAACATTGGTCAGTCATCACTGCGACCAAGCCATACCACTAAGGTCAAGCAATGTAAATGAATTGTGTAATTTTATTTATTGACCAAACAATAGTTACCGCTAAGCAAGTCAGTGGTTTCCGAGTACTCAATACTTTCTTAGTAGAATGATTGCCGAGTTTCATAGAAGAGTTAGTGCCAAGTGACAACATATGGTTATGTTGAGTGAGGTAGTATTGACCAAACACCAGAGTTTGCCTATGCCGAGAAAGACAATTTTTGTATATGTATTTGAAATGGCACAAACACCAAGGTAAATCATTTTGGCCAACTTCTATGAAGCATTTAATGATCATGCACAAGGATTTAATGCATTAATTACATGCTATTTTTTGAGATCATGGATCCCTATGCAAGCCATGCAACCAATAAAAATTAGGGATGCTTAAGCGGCAAAAAGGTGACGAATCTAGATTATTGATTTGGATGTTTCATGAATGATCTATATATGGGATGATTCAAACCCTAATCTATATGTGTATGATTATATGCATGTTTGGATGAAAATGTTAAGAGTAGAGATCAGGAGTATATTCAAGTTTTGTATATCTGAAGCATTGACCAGACAGAGTGACCGAGTAGAGCAGTGAAGACAAGAACATAGACGTATCAGATTAAGAGATATGTTAAGAGTTGGAAAGAGGAGATTCGTTATCATAATTTTTAGTGCAGACTAAAGTATCAGGTACTGATACATTCTAACAAGTGAATAAGGATAAATATCTTAATAGAGTGGTCCTAACAGGCCTTTGTAAATCTCTTAACAAAGTACTTACTTTATTGTAAGTTTAAATCCTTTAACAAAGTAGATTGTATAATTTGAAAGCTCTTAATTTTATAGGTTAGCCACAAATTTTCTAGGTTGGTTCTATATTATGGGTTGTTGTTGACCTTGGTTTTGTGCATGGTTTTTCACTTGATTCTACACTTGGTGGGCCTGAGCTTGCTGTTTGGGGCTCCTGTAACTTTGAAAGACTAGCGGGGGAGAAAGTAGATGAGGTGCTCTGGTGGATTTGGATCTGGTGACTGGCCTATGGCTCATGCACCTTCTCAAACCTAAGATAAGAATGTTTATTTCATGTCCACCCAAACATGCCAGAAAAAGGATTGTTAACACCTAAAATTTATCTTGGATGTAACAACCTATGGGAAGCCTCAGTGAATGTGGGACCTAATGCTTTTCATTGGGCAGTGTCCAGGATTTTAAAAGCCAACTCTTCATTTAGTATTGGGAAAGGGTTAGAAAATACTAAAATGAAAGGAGATACGCCAAAGATTAATGATATTGAATAAGACTAAATGCACAGGCTATTCCCGCCATGAAATCTCAAGGAAAACTATGAAACCAACAAACTTAAATAATAAACACACTCATTTAAAGCCTCTTAACTTATAAACATAAACTGGAACATACAAAAATATTTGTGAAATAGAGAATCCTAAAAAAACATAATCTATTTCAACATGTAACACAAATGCTAACACTAAAGTTCTAGACAACACATAAATCTGCAAGTGAATATTGAATCTTAAGATGAAACCAAATGAGAAAAAGCCACGATTTATTTGTATTGATTGATCCAAATATATAGAAACAACTTTAAAGCCAAAGTGTCTTTTCAATAAGCATGAGAATTTAAAAATTTCTTGGAATCCTTTTTCATTAAAAAATAAATCATTATATACTGCTGGGAAGGAGAAACCCAGAGATTCAAAACTCTAGGAGACAAAATGGCCACTAGAAAGATGCAACGTTGTGCACTTGGTGGAAAAGAGAAGTCACTCTCAACACTAGTCCTAAAGGTGAGGCATAACACATACTCTGATCCATTAGAGAAAATGATCTTCATCATGGCCTCTATTTTTGACGTCTATTAACTCTTGATTGTGACAAATCCTAAAGGAGTAATCATGCCATGGTTGAGACAACTCATTCGTGAACATTTGGACACATATACTGATTCAACTATGGCCTGAAGGATGTGTGGCTTATAGGTGTGGAGTCTCTCTTGCTTGAATATTTTCACTCTTATAATCTTTGCAGTACCTCCATGTATGCACCTACCTCAAAATCATGGGATCCTGAAATAAAAGTACTCAGTAGGAAAAGAATGAGACATGTGGCACAACGACATTCAAATCTATGGTCAAAGGAGGTTGAATTCTTCAAAAGGTCCACGAGATGGCCAAGTGCCTAACTTTGGAAAAAAATAGGCCTACCAAAAAAATGAACTATGTTTATCCATAGGAGGATACGTGATGCTCAAGCGGGAAACCAAGACTAAAATAAAATGAGCCACTCGAAAATGAACGTTGGGCCAACAGGTCACAGAACACATGTTGTTTATTCAAATGGGAACCACATAGAATAAGGAATTAAGGAAATGGAAGAACACTCTTTTGTAGGTAACGGTGAAAATATTGTTTACATGAAGTTTTTTGAACATAGGTTTGATAGATAAATATGTGATTAATCTTTTGAGGAGAGAGGAAGAGTAGGATAGTTAGATCAAGAGTTGGCCTCCCGAGAGTTTTCTGAAGAATCACATTGGTTGGAGTATAGATTGGAGAATATTTCTCACCTAGTGCATTGAATTGGATATATATGGGCCTCCTCTATCAAATATTCTCCACAGGGCTCCAGGTAGGATTTGTCCCTAGAAAATATCCTATATTTTAGATATGATTGTTATCGCTTTGTGTGTCTGCATTATTGATCCTTTTATAAGTTTGAAATATTACTAAGATAATATGGAATGATTTTAAATTATTTATTCTATATGTTTGGTCTATTATATGATTTAATAGGGAGAAATGATTTAGATTTAGTGTTATAAATGATTGGAATTATGTTACTTGGCCATTGAGTGATCTATGTATTATGTTTTGTAAGTTTTGGTTTTGTGATGGTTTTCCTTTTATGTTTCATAAAGACATGTCCATTATAGAATGAAAGTATTGATTGTAATTATGTTTAGTATAGGTTTTATTAGTGTTCTAGAAGGGTTTTGAGTAGTCCTCTACTGCGTCTCTCTTGGATTTCACTTCCAAGGCACCAATCTTGCCCAGTTTTAGCCATAAGTTCAATCTGGAATTTCATTATTTTTTCCTAATTTGATAGTCAAGTGCATTGATCCAATACATCAAGTATGTTGTTCTTCTATTTCAAGTGTGTAGTTCTGATTATGTAAGTGTGTAGTTCTGATTATGTAAGTGTGTAGTTCTAATTCTACAAGTACATAATTCTGATTATGCAAGTGTGTAGTTCTTCTTATACAAATCTGTAGTTCTAATTATGCAAGTGCATAGTTATGATTATGCAAGTGCATAGTTATGGTATATCAAGTGCTTTGAGGCCTATTTGGTTACTAGAGGCTATTAGGAATTAATTTATAATGCATTCAAATTTTATATTTACTAAATGTTGTGATAACTAATCTAGGTGGATTTTTCACAAAAAAATCAAGTGCTCTAGATGCTCCAAGAATCAACACCATGTCAAAGAGCTTGTCAATATGAACCCAAAGAAACTTGAATGGAATCGATCAAAGACCATATGCTTAAGTTATGTATGGTCAAAATAAAGATCCCAAATAACGATTCTCGATCAAAAAATATATCATCTCAAAACTTGGTGGAAGTGGTCTCAACTAAAAGGACTCGTCGAGATGATTCAAATGCTTTTTGAATCGGGTCAATTGGAGTTCATTTGTGCAAGATATCATTAGTCAAAGTTTGCAAAAATGAGGGTTGACTATGATGACATCAAAAATTACAATCAACATGGATGCTAACATGGCAGGTGTAGGTCATGTTGTGGCATGCATAGTAAGTGTGTTGAAATGACAGTATGAGGTTGATTGAGCATTTACTTAGACCATTAGCAACCTGACACCTATCAACATTTGTGCAAATAAATGAGTGCCACATGAAATCCACCTAGAAATAGCCTTCGAATGTGTTGATACAAAAGAAACTTGTGAGATTTGAACATTGAACCATGCCTCTCACACTCCTCCTTATTACCAATGTGCCAGACATTAATGTGGCACAATCCGTGTTGTTTATTCAATTGAGCACCACAAAGAACAAGTAATGAATGTAATGGAAGAATTCTCTTTTATGGGGCAAGGTGAAAATATTTTTTACAAGTTGTTTGAACATAGTTTTGATAAATAAATCTATGATTAATCTTTTGAGAAGAAAGGAAGAGTAGGATAGTTAGATCTAAAAGAGGGGTAAAAATTTATTGATAACAAAAGAGAGCAGAACAAAACAAGACACAAAGAGAATTACAGAGCCTTGTCCTGGTCAACAAGTTGATCCAGCCTCTGAGATAAATCAAAGGGAAGCATCGAATGGTCAGAAATGTTCCAAGGCGGCCCATGCTCAGAAGCCCATTTGGCAAAACAATCAGCCACACCATTCCACTCTCGGGGGATATACATAAAGGACACAGAATCCAAAGAAGTACATAACTGAATGATCTACTGAGCCACCAAAGCCAAATGCCAGTCAACTGACCCAAAGCTCCTTTTGTTCAATAAATGCACAACCACCTGCGAATCAGACTCTCAAATAATGCTCCGCCAGCCCCGATAACAACACTGTTGCACTGCAAACAAAATAGCCAGAGCTTCCATGAGGTTATTTGTGTGATATCCCTTGTAGACAGAAAAGAAAAACTGGATGTCCCCAGAAC
>MU225771.1:19400-29525 GCA_018584345.1 Thuja plicata
ATTTGATAATATTTGATTGGTTGAAATTGATTTGAATTGTATGGCTGAAGTAGTTAATATAAATTAGTGATAAAAATCACCTAGGACATTAAATCTTATTTAATAATAAATTATGCCAAAGTAACATATAACAGGGGGTATGATCACACCTAGGGAAAATAGGGTCTATGGTCAGTACAGACCAAATCCAGGTGGTTACAGACAGAACAAAGCTACTCTTGTTACTGGTGAAATCCCTTTTCTTGCCCTTCCTCATGGACAGTGTAAGCCCTGTACCTGGAAAACCAATGTTATATTTGACTGTGGAAATAGTCAAATAAAAAACTTCATTGCCCTTTATTTGTGAAAGTGGAAGTTACTCATATTAGGGATGGAAATCTGAAAGGGTTAGGGGAAGGCATTATTATTCGCTATAGCTATTTTGTGCATTTAATTGAGGTAGCCATCTATATTGAATTTGGAAAAAAAAATTAGTTGTCCTTGTATGCGACCTAATTGTTTAAAGCTAAGGTTTTAGCTTCTGGGTAATAATGATGCACTATACATGACCCTCATTCCAATAACCGTTCACTCAAAATCATTAGTGCTTGTGGACAAATGTTCCATTAGTGGTGCACAAATGTCCCACAAGTGGTTCACATATCTCCACTAGTGGTGCACAAATGGGCCAATGATCAATCAAAAAAGCTAAGAAAAGCAAAAAAATGATCAACTAATGGTACATAAATGATCCACTATTGGTATATGTGAAATTATTTAAGTGATCCAGTATTTAGGGGTTACTACAAAAAAAAGTAAGCAGTTATTGTTGGTTTCTTTCCCCTAATACATATTATAGCTTGCATCCATTACAATTTGAATAATAAAGTGTTGTTCCATGGACTCATCCTCCTAAAAGACGACATGTTTTAGACTTGGGGATTTCACAAACCATCCTCTCATAATATTATTATCTTTGCCATTTCTATTCAGGATAGGATATCATCTTGTTGCTTTCTATTCGACACATGTTATTATATAATTATTGCAATCTTTAATTTTGTGAAAACTAATTTGCCTTTAATCAAGCACGAACAAATAAAAAATAAAAAAATCTCATCAATAATGTGTACTAATCTAGAAATATTCTAAACAATATAATATGTGTACTGCTCTAAGAAAAGAAGCATGGGGCATAAATATGTATACTATAAAAAATAATTGTAATTATATTTTAATAAAAAATGAATTATGTTCAAAGTTTTTTCAAATAAAGTAAAAAATTGGTAGAAAGAAGAAGAGGAAGCCACGCCCAAAGGAATGGCAGATTTGATCGCTTGCACTTGATAAGGAACAAAGTCAACATAGGTGATAATGCCCATAGACCCTTTCCTAATTGGGAACGTGGGGCTGCCAAGGAAGGAAATTATGACTGGACTAACAGACGTTTTATGAATCCAGAAACTTTCAAACTGTCACATTTCGGATTACAGAACACACAATTTCATGAGCGGTGAGTTAAGGTTGCTTCGGCTGGGGGGAAAACAATAGGATCTAGAAATCTTTCGAGGAGTCACAGAGTGCATTTGCATACCCCATCGTTTAATCCAAAACTTATTCCAATTTTTCCTATGACCAAATCAGGGATTCCAATCAAACCTCCTCTGTCAAAGGCCTGGTCCAATCTCCATTGGGAGATTCATAAGATAAGAGTAGAGTTCTTCAAGAGCATTAATATTTGGGCTCTAAGCTTGGGCATAAGAATACCTTTCATAGAAAGACTAACATCAATAATAGGTGGAGGCCTATTAGAAGCCCCCAGGAAAGAACAAAGTTACTTCAATTAGGCCATACTGCCTTGGTAGAATCGGGTCAGATCTCAGACACTAGCCCAGTTGACTTTTAGATGGAGGCTTCCACTAGAACTTTGAAGGAAGGAAATTCTTCTCCTAGCCCGGAGGAAGTCACCATTACTTTTTCTATGGATTACTTGGCTCAAAGAAGCCACCTTCTTGTCCAACAGGCTTTGATTTGCAAATTATGGAATACAAAGTTATCCTACCTCAAGTTTTCTTCACGGGCATTTGCCAATTGGTGCAACATCTTTAAGATAGAATCTATTGATGACAAGTTCAGTTATTATCTTGTTATCTTTAAAGACAAGATTAGTAGAGACAACATTTTCAAAATTTAAGGGGTGGTTTCACAAGAACTTTGGGCTTCACATGCAATAATGGTCACCCAACTTTGCTAGCTCCACAATTGTTGTCAAGTTTACTCCAATGTGGATTTGCTTAAATAACCTTCCAGTGGAATACAGAGACTCTAGTGAGACTCTGCAAATCATCACAAATAAATTGGGAATATATCTCAGGCATCAACAAAGTCACAACTCGGCCTCAACATTGTTGTCTCTACTCATGAACCTTTCCAAAGATCTTCCAAGATCCTTAAAGATTATCTCAAAATTTGGTACATGGGTGCAGACTATCTCCTATGACACACAACAAAAAGTTTCAGAGGTGTTGCATGTCCCCGGGACATACCCGCAGGATGCAATTCTAGATTGGAACCAGTATGAGGCCACTACTTAGGACAAATACATCGAGAGCAAACAGCCCCTTCCTGATCAACACTCCCTGGATAGGGACTTATTCCCGGAGGTAGGAATTTTGGACAACCATGGTTTTTCTATGATAATTTTAGATGATGATTCAAATAAGAGAATCCTGGAACCATCTCAAGTTTTTTAACTAGAAAATCATTTTTTGGAATAATCAGTGGGTTAGATCTACACCTCTTTTACTAAAATCAAACATAAGTCAGGATATCGACAATCTAAGAACCCAAAATAGGAATTGGCTTAAATTTATGATGAATGATAGTGGGAGAAGGAATAGAATCTTTCCTCCCAAAGAGACTTCAGTGAGATCTTCCATATGTAAGCTTATTACCCCAACTATTCTGTGGACATCAGTAATGAGTCCCATCTCTCCAAAAAAGGGTAGCAACTATACCAACATTCCACTGAAATTTAATCAGAAGATGGTTGAACAACTTCTGGTCAACTAGTTTAGAGAGGTCCAAGTGGAAATGATTTCTCAGATTGCAGACCATGTCAAGGTGGAAGAAGATACCTTTAAGGATGGGCATATCAATAATGTAATGATGGCTCCCCTCATTGGAACTCCACCCAAGGCTAACTCTTCTTCCATAGAAAATCTTCCCACAATGAAGACATTTCTGCCTTCGCCAAATGTGCTAGAGGATGACATTTTGCAGACCAAGATCAAAGATCTATGGGTTATTGCAAAGGTTGATTTGACCTCTGGTTCCAACCTAGATAAGCCACAAGGAACCCAAAACATTAGAAATGGATTCACTTCTCCAACTACATCGACGGTGGCATCATCAGATATTGATCCCTCCACTAACAGCTCGGGATGTAGGAAATCATCTAGAATCTAGGAAAAATAATTAAGAGACACTAAGGCAAAGCTAACTGGTGCCACTAAGTTAATAGATACTACCAAGAGGTCCAGAGGTAGGACCAAAATCAAGGGGGGATCATACCATTAAAACCAGTTGGCAAAAAATATCATAGAAGGGAATTAGGGCCAGTGGTGGCATCAACAATCCATTCAAAGGATAAAATTATTCATTCTCCTATCTCTCTTAGACTTCAGGTAGTTTATGAACTCTTTGATTATTCAGAAAACATAATCATGGATGATGAGTTCAAGTCAACTTCATTTGTTGAAAGACTTATGGATGTAGATTATATTGAGGAAGAAGAAAGATGGGATTACATTGAAGGACTTATTTACTATAACAAATAGGAGGCAAAGGATCTTCAGAACTCCTATGTTGCAGGGTTTCATGAGGATCCGCATTTGGTATTCATACCTCCCTCTCATGGTCTCACTCTAGCTCTAGGCTTTCAAAAATAAATCACCGAAAATTCTATTCTAGATTATGGGGGAGTTAAAAAGAAAGGCAAGGGAAGAAAATCACATGCTACACTAAGATCAGAGGATGGAGAAGAGCTTAATAAATCAAAAATCACAACATATCTAAATGTTGGGAAGGGGAAGATCCTTCCAAATTCACAATGAAGGTTCTATCATGGAATGTTAGTGGACTAAACATCCCTAACAAGCAGTGCATAGTGAAATACTGCATCCTATCAGCTAAAGCAGACATAGTATTATTACAGGAAACAAAAATGAGCATGGACCAAATCTCCACCTTCTCTAAAACTCTTGGGGACTGGTCTGCAGATGGATCTAATGCAATTGGATCTTCAGGAGGAATTGATATTCTTTGGAACCCAAGACATCTGGTATGTTTAAGCTTGGAAAATTATTCTAATTGGGTAGGTCCTAAAATCAGTAGTCTTGTCTCCACTTTAAAATTCTATATGATTAATGTGTATGGCCCAATATCCATCAGAAGGAAATTAGAAGTTTGGGCAGAAATTAGTAGTTTCTTTCGCGTTCATGTAAAAGAAAACATTCTATTAGGGGAGACTTTAATGCCATTATTCACTCCTCAGAGAAACTTGGGGGCTCTCAGAAAGAGTCACAATCACAAATAAATTTCAAAGACTAGTTATAATTCAAAAATTTGTTGGAAATTGAACATGATAATGGAAAATTCACTTGGTCTAATAGAAGAGTAGGGGAGGATAACCTTGTAGAAAAAATAGATGAACTCTTTTTCAAAGGGGACCTAACTCTCTTTCCATATGACTTCAAAGCTTCCATCTCCCTAACTTCAGGATCGGATCATTATCCCTTCCAATTGGAAATTCCTGGTGAGGATAAACCACTGCATTGCCCATTTAAATTTGAAAACATGTGGCTGAAGGATGTTAATTTATTGCAATTAGTAGCTGGTTGATGGAAGGAATGTAGGGTTTAGGGATCAAAATTATTTTGTTTTGTATCCAAACTCAAGTACATCAAATAGAACTTGCTCATTTGGAACATAACACATTTTAATAACATTTTCTCCTTGAAGGATGAGGTGGAGCAAAATCTTTGAGATTTAAGTGAAGACATTATACAGTTGGGAATTAATAAGGATAGATTTCATCTAGAGAAAGAACTACTAAGAGATCAAGAGGAGATTCTGGAAAATGAGGAAACATTCTGGAAGCAAAAATCTAGAGAGAACTGGTTGGAGGCGGGAGAAAAAAATACAAACTTATTTCACAACACCAAACATTGGAGAAGTGTCAATAGGATTCATCAAATCCATAACGGAGCAGAGGTCCTTCTTCAAGATGAGAAGGAGATACAAACAGAAATTGTCAACTTCTATACAAAGTTGTTAAACCACTCAGAGATTTCCCATCTCAAGGCACAAGATGATCTACTAATGGATATCCCAAAGATTATCTCCAATGAGGATAATTAAATGTTTCTTTCCAAATTATCAAAATGGGAAATTTTAGAGACTCTCTCACACATGGCCCCGGATAAAGCTCCTGGACCTGATGGATTTCCACCTAGCTACTTTTTACATTGTTGGCATATTTTTGGAAAGGAACTCACTGAAGCTATGGAGGCAGCACGGTCTTAAGGTAGATTCCTAACCGAAATCAATAATACTTGCATTTCTCTAATTCCCAAGAAAGAACAAGATACTTGTATGGATGAATTTAGACCAATTTCTCTTTGTAACACCATTTATAAAATTCTTTCTAAAGCTCTAGCCAATAGATTAAAATTGGTCTTGGGCAAAATTATTAGAGAGGAGAAGACTGGTTTTGTACCATGGAGATAAATTCTTGATGGAATCATTATAGTTCAAGAGGCTATTCATTCCATCCAATGTAACAAACATCCTAGCATGATAATAAAACTAGATATCAAAAAAGCCTATGATAAGGTGGATTGGAGATTTCTAGCTAAGTGTATGGAGAAATTTGGCTTTTCTAAAGCATGGACCAATCTTATTTACTACTGCATATCAACCCCAAAATTATCTATACTTGTAAATGGATCCCCTTTTGGTTTCTTTGAAGGTTATAATGGAATTGGACAAGGAGATCCTCTATCTCCTTTTTTATTCATCATCATGGCAGAAGCCCTGGGACATAGGTTCATTTGCCTCCAAAATCAGGTGCTTTTACAGGGTGTGGAAATTACTTCATCAGTAAAGGTAGTCGCTCACCAACAATTTCCAGATGACATACTTCTTTTTGGGAAAGGCATCTCTAGGGAGGCTTCACTCATTAAAAAATTTCTTGATTCATATGCTTTAGCCTCAGGGCAAGTGGAAAATAAAGATAAATCCTTTATCTATTTCTTTCATACCAAAAAGAAAACTTAGCTGAACATAGAGAAGTTATTGAAATTCAGAATTGGCTCTCTCCCTTGTCCTTACCTTGGCATTCCTACTGACAAAGCCCTTAGGTCTCATTCATCCTAGAAACTAATCAATGAAAGGATGGATAGAAAAATGGACTCTTGGAAATCCAAATGGCTATCATGGGCTGGCAGGGTGGTGCTGATTAAAGCAACTTTGGCAACAATACCTATATATTTATTATTTTGCCCATCCCTTCCCACGGGGTGCTATATGGATATGGTCAAAAAACTCAGGGAATCTTTTTGGCAAGGAAAAGACACCAAAAGGAAATTTTCCCTCATTTCATGGGACAAGATCTGCAAACCAACTGAGGCTGGGGGTACTGGAATCAAAAATTTGCGATGGCAAAATCAGGCTCTTGGGGAAAAACTTTATTGGAAAACTCTAAAGGAAAAGAATCTCAAATGGGTAAGAATAATTAGAGGTAAGTACTTTCATTTCTCAGAGGATGAAGAGGTGGTAAGAATTGAAAACCATTCCAGGGGATCCAGAATCTGGAATTTCATTTTCAAATCTAGAGGAATCATTGAAACCAACATCTCCTAGAACATAAAGGATGGCTCCATTGCTAGATTTTGGGAAGATTCATGGGGCAGATTCCCCAGCATCAATCACATGCTGGGTCAAAAAAACATCATTAAAATATGAAATGATAATTGGGGCGCTTTGGTAAGAGACTATATTATCCTTGATCCCCAGAATTTGGTGGTGGGATCGTGGTAGTGGTGGCAATTTGATCAGCTTCAAATTGATCCTGAGGAACTTCAGCTTCTCAAAAACATTCTTAAAGATAGATTCTTTTTTATTAAACAAGGTCCAGATGAATGCATTTGGAATGGATCCAAGATAGTGGATTACACAGTTAAATATGGATACAAAATTCTCTCTGGGACAACTTCTCAAAACCAGTCTCAATTCTTCAGTCATCTATGCTGGAATAAAGTTTGTCTCCCTAAGGCTAGTCTATTCTCCTAGGCTGCAATCCAAGGAAGAATCCTAACTGCTAATCGGTTTACAAAAATGGGATATTATGGTCCTTCAAGATGCTCCCTTTTCTACAATTGTGAAGAAGACACCAATCACTTGTTGCTCACCTGTCCCTCTGCATTTGAATGTTGGCATGGCGTTGTGCAAAATTAGGATGGTCCTCAGCTCTTCCAAATGACATTCTTTTTCTCTACTTCTTGGCCACAACTCTTCAAAGACAGCCTTTGCGGTAATCTATGGATCATAGCCCCTTCCATTCTAATTTGGGAGCTTTGGAAAGAGAGAAACAAAAGAATCTTCCAAGAAAAATCTCTTGATAAACCTTTGATTTTGAATAGAATTGAGGCTTATATAGTGGAGGTTATGAATGCTCGCATCCAAATTCAGAGTGCACAACACAAGTATTATACCTGTTGGGATGATAAAATGATAAAAAATTGGTTTGGTCTAAAAATACCCCCAATTATAGGCAAAGGAGTGAAAGAAAATGTCATCCTTAAGGCTAACTGCACTTGGTCACCTCCCTCTCTGGGATGGTTCAAATTAAATTTCAATGGAGCCTCAATAGGAAACCTTGGTCCTTCAAAGTGGGGTGTATTATCCATTCCAATGATGGCTCACTCATTGCCAAACTTGCAAAACCGATGGAAATTGACACTAGCAATATGGTTGAGTTCAAAGCATTGTTGTTTAGTCTATCACTGGCATTTGAGTTGGGTCTAAAGAAGTTGGAAATTGAAGGGGATTCCTTGATACTTATTAATGCTTCCAGAACATGACACACTCCTAATTAAAAATTGCAAGCGACCCTAGAAGTCATTTTAAATTTAATGGGGAAGTTTGAATCTATAATGGTTAACCACATTTATTGGGAAGGGAATTACCTAGCGGATGAATTGGCCAACAAAGCAGCATTAGGTGATTATCTCAAGGACACGGGGAAAGCTTGACACACCATCTTCATACTTTTCCAATGGGAACTTGCTAGCAGAGTTTGATAGGGAAGAGTTGGCAACCCATGTCTTTTTGACATAAATATTGTTCACCTCCTCTTCAAAATATGGTTGTTGGCGGGTTGATGGAGGTCTTGATGTGACTTCTAGATTTTTTGAAATTATTGTTGGTTTTCTCAAGCTATGGATTCTATGACCACTTGGTTATTTCATTGGCATTTCATTCTCTCCCTTCATCACATCACATTCAATATGCATATGTTGGACAGAAAGTACTGAGTAATTCTTTAAATTCTTTGTCAGAAGGACAATTTTCACTTGCCTCTGGTATAAGGCAACTCTCCATCTCCATTTTTAGGGACTTAGATAACGTTTTTCATGGCTCGAATGTAGCAATTCCAAAAGTGGAAATTACCAAATTAGAGGGACTTCTCAAGATATCCCTTAGGATCAGGGTGGTACATAAAAAAATGGAAAATGACAATGATGTGATAGCTCTTTCCATGTGGATTGTTCATGCTTGTAGGGTGATACTCAATTTCAAGATACATTATAGATTTCTCAATTGACTTTGCATGGTTTTAGAAAAAAAAAGCTTCTTCTCTACAGCAGAGTTACTCTTTGGCCTTTACAATCATAGATGGACACTCTGATCTAGTTAAGCTCAGAGATAGAATAGATAGCATTTGATACTCCCATTCCATGAACCAGCTTATGGAAGTTTGCAACTTTCAGCATCATCTAGTTATCCATGCGGTGAGGAAATTTCTTGGCTTCAATTTTTTGTGCATGAATCACAAGTTTTGAGTGTACTCAGATATCTGTGTCAGTTTTTTAGCCAAAATTTTGGTAGTGGGCTCCTCCAAAATTTTGGCTGAAGAGATGTGAAGCCACTTGTTCTCAGAGAAATACTTGGTGGTTTTACATAATGTCATCATCAACATAGATTCCAATCTCACCATCCTGTTACCATGGAACTTAGCCATGGTCATGACCACTGGACAAACATTCTCTGGCTTTAGGTCTAGCCCAAGAAGAAATATTTGTGGAGGGCCTCCAAGATGCCTCTTCATTATGTGGGGCTGGGAATGGGAGGATCACCAATTACGCAGAAGCATAATGAGGAGAGGATTGCAGTTCCTCACTAAATTCCTTGGAATTGAAGATGGTTTGAATGAGCCCTATGGGGATAATTTAGATGAGAGAATTACTTGGGTATACCGATATAAATATGAGGAGAAAATAGATGTCTTGGGCAGTCCAGACTCCTTGGATAATGAAGATGAAGAGGATGACATGGAGGTGGAGGATGAGGTAGGAGATGAGGAAGAGGATAAATATGGAACACGCATGGTGGAAGATGCTAATGAGGAGGAGGATGAGGGTCTAGCGGAGGACTCTGTTGATGATGGGAGAGAGGACAAGAGTGCTTCTCCTGTGCTGGCTGGGAGCCCAAAATCAGATTTTGTTGAAAGAACTTAGAATGATTAAACTTCGGCATCAGATTGATACCATTAGATAAGAGTTTTTGGGCCTCTATTATGTTTATTATGCTACTATCTCTTTTGTTTTCTTTGGATTATGCTCTACACATAACCTGTTTCATCGCTTGAGCCTCTGGTTCTCTTCACGATTCACAATCCTTTTGGGTGGATTGGGCTATGAACCTATTTTTTGATACTCTGTCATGTTTTTTGAACCTTTTATATTTAATACTATCCCGGCTTCAACCCATTAATGATAAAAAAAAAATTATAAAAATCACAAGATATTTAGATTTAAAATTAAAAAATTGGACACATGTTAAAACATGCAAATCTAATTTGGT